>KN716643.1:0-15425 GCA_000816705.1 Dictyocaulus viviparus
AAATAAAAATTTGGCGCGAAGGAGGCGGTGGTGGGATCCCGGGGAAAACTTGGGGACAACTGCGACGTCCGTTAGGCAAAACCTTCTATTTACTATGACATGGTCTATTTCGTTATAGTACTTTCCATTAGGAGACTCCTACGTACGTCCATCGCAGGGAAAGGAGCTTTTGAAATTGAGAGTTACCATGGTACATTTTGTTTGTCATGATGAACTCTGATAGCCGCTCTCCCTGTTCATTCCACTCGAGTCCATGGGTCCCAATGTGACGTTCTTCAGGCGTTCTTCTACAGCCAATTTTAGCATTGAAGTCGCCAACAATGACTTTGTAAAATGTGCGGTCTTCTCTGTAGAACTTCTCCAAGTCCATATAGAATGCTTCGATTTCATCTTCATCGTAGTCCGAAGTAGGAGCGTAGACGATAAAGATGGTCAGAGCCGATGTTGGACCACGTCTTTTCAATTTTAATTCGGATATTAATATTTTAATCCTCGGTAGTATAGTGGTTAGTATTCGCGTCTGTCAAAAAAAAAAATAAGAACAAAAAAAGAAACAGTAGCACACGAGCTTGGTTGCGTATGCACGGGTTCGAATCCGGTCGCAGGCTAAGCAGGCATTCCATCCATCAGCGATCGATAGGTTAGTACCATAGTCTGTGGAGATGTTTACCGTATCAGCTTATATAGGGAGGAGGCGGAGACTTCGGTATGAGGAAATAATGTCCTTTTTATGATCATTTACAGAATTATATCGAACTTATGACCTTTTATGATCATTTCGAAATTATGACCTTTTATGGATCAGAGGACATTTGCACTTTCATTTGCCTCCACCATTTCTAACTTTCGATATGATGACTCATACCATAAATTAATATAATAAGTAATATGTCTTTGCTTTGCACTCAATTTGAGTGATAAAGTAGAGATTACTCGACAGAGTATTCTCTACATAGTCAACGAGGAGAGTAAGCAGTACTGATTTAGCAACAAACAGGTCCTCTCGAGCTATTATATAGACAACTCCACTCCTCCTCCATCATAACACATTCAAGACGATTAGGTGACGTATAATCAGAAGAAGATAGATGACACCAATCTTAGTCTTATCCTATATGACCATAACAAATCTTTGAAGTCTTTTGATTGACATAAACAATGAAGTGAAATTCGTGTTGACGTTTAGAACAGCGGTTTCGACGGAGAAGTACGCAAATGTTGTGCTATGTACTGATCCGTTAGTAGCAGCTATTGCACAGATACTTCTAGGTGGACTCGCACATGCAGTACCTATTGAGAACATCTACAGTATAAGTAAAACTAGCCGGGTATGTATAGGGTAATATTTGATTTTTTCAATGAACATTTTCATAATAAAAAGCTATTACAGGAAGTCGTATTAGATCGAATTCAGAATCGATTCGGGAAAAAATGCAGCTATGTTGTGATTACGTCAAGCCTTGAAACAAACAATATCGCTCGTAAGGTATGTTTATTGATTTTTTACTCCATTCTAATGTTCTAAGTGATGAGCAGGTTATTGATTTTTGTTCTATATCAATTCTACATGATTCGAGAAAAATTTTCGCTTATTCTGTCAGCTCTCGTACAGAGCGTTCCGTTCGTGAGCTCATTGATTGATTATTTTGAGTACAAAAAAATTAACATGCACTTCGGGAACTGTAGCTTCATGTAGCTGATAATCGATCAAAATTCCTTTTTATGGATGAAATGAAACTCATGGCAAAGTTATAAGCTTGAGCTTTAAGTAATAACGTTCAAAGAGCTTTTCGCCAGCTACTATAAGTGAAACCTCAGGAATCGATTCCGGTTTGGCCTATAGTGACAACGGATGACTTTGAAAAGCTGTATACAGCACAATCTAACTACTTACTTGGTAGCATCTGACAATGATAATGTCGACGCTGTTCATGCAATGATGTTAGCTGGTAGTCACCGTCATGATGACGTCGTCCGAGTGCAATTTCTATGAGGTTTTAGTCATTTTTCATCGAAATATTCCATGTGATCTGTGTATTTTCGTTGCCATTACTTTTTTTTAAACATTGTCGTTGTATTGTCGTTTGTCAAATTTCTTTTTTTCTCGTTCGAAATTGTATTACATTTCTGTTGTGAGTTCTAAACTGCTCAAATAAAATTTATTTTACAATACTATGAAATATTGACAGATTTTATACATATGCATTTTAATCGTAATTGAAAGATAAGACTAAGATTGTATAAGTACTATGTACTACTAGTACTAAGTACTACGTAAAAATCATACTCAATATTCTTCATAATGTTGAGTTAGTCGTATGACTTAGTACCTCATTATTCTACTTGGTATGGTTACAAGAAGAAGTTCAACAGAATGAATAATCGCGACACATCCATTGAAATCGACTTTTGAATTATCGATTCCTGTGACTTTTGAATGGTAACAAAAGTACGGAACTGTTTTTCCCGCTTGATAACCACTATTATTATCACACTTTATCGATTCCTGTGAATTGATCACAATTATCGATTCCTGTGAATTGATCAGAATTATCGATTCCTGTGAATTGACCAGAATTATCGATTCCTGTGAACTGAGCAGAATTATCGTGTTAATGCTATATAGCAGAATTGAAAAAATGAAATATTCAGGGCATTCATTACTATTTTCTTAGCTTTTCACACGAATTATAGCGTAAGATTCTGAACAAACTCTTCAACAGCGACCGATATGTTGCCTTCTAAATTCTGTATTCGCTGTTCTTCTAGATGACCATTGTTCTTAATTTCTCGTGCTGAGAACCTGCTTCTTCAAGGATCACAACCATATCGAAATGCGTTCTAACTTTTCAGGATGTCTACCACTTCACTATGCGCGCGTATATTATTAGTACTGGTAACGAAAAAGACAAGTACAGAACGGAAAACAGCATGAGAGTTTGACCACATCCAGAACTAAAAAATCGATTACACATCCAAAATGCTTTGTTCATTTCATTATCCTATCAAAAAATCCTACATTATGTAAATTACAATGTCATAGGACATACTAAACAGCGCAACGTTCCAAGTGATTATCAGCAGTATAGCGATGAATTAAATTGAGGCTCAATCAAATCAACCACAATGTCCTCATCCATCAATATCTGTATTTAGATATCAATGTTGGATGGATTTAGTTATTGCCGCAAATTAGAACAAGGGTTGGATTACATATGCCCGATGAGTTCATAGCACATCATCTCTCATAATATTTTTACTTTTACTTTGTAGTCTCGTAAAACTTTTTTCGTGCAAAATCATCCGAACATGAAAAAGTCTCTGTGAATAATATAAACCACCCCACACAACTTAACCTCAGGCGAATTCAGAATATTTTCAAATAATACTCATATGAAGAATCAATGAAACCTCAAATCCTCATCGCACCGTGAATTGTCAATTTATTTATATAATTTATGTTTAAGGAAAAGCCAACCACATAGATTTTTTGCTGTTTATTTTTTTACTTTTTAATTTGGTAAAATTAAATAAATACTCTAATTTCACGTGTAAATGATGTTGGTGATACGTCTCTATAAACCTATGGTCTCATAACTCTGCCGTACTGCTACTGGGCAGATTAGCCCCCAAGGCATAGCTATCTTTCGCAATGCACATCAGATAAGTACTAATCGAAGGATATTAGAGATCGACCTATTTATTATGAAAATTTGCTCTCTTTACTTGAATAAATAGCACCTTCTAGGATTTATGCAAATCATCATACTGACTTTCGATGGAATGAAGCATGTGTGTTAAAATTGTAGCAGTAATCTTTATCATAATAGATGTTTAAAAATTGTTAACAAAAAGAGGAATTTGTGTACTTTGAACCAATGATGAACATACGTATGACTGCTAAAACAATTGGCTAGAATTACAGATGGAATAATAATTAAAAAAAATATAAATATGATGTAATGAAGAAAACCGTGCTGCAACTCAGATATTACAGAAAAGCTGCACAGCGGTTGCGACCAAAATACCAAAGAGCATCTAAGAATGGAAAGAGAAGCTCTACTGGTTTACATGGATACTTCTCGTTATACTAAAATTATTCGGCGGAGTCACGTCTTGCGTCAGCTTCTTATTTTCTTCTGGAGAATAACCTAAAGCATTTATTACGATGCATACACTCCTTCAGCTTCAACGCAAGGGGAATTATATCATCAACATCGGTCCGTATTATCCGGGATACGGTTACATGAGATGGCTGAAGCAGACCCAACCAATGCTAATAACATAGATCACGACATAGGAACCGCCGAAAAGCTTATGACACGGATAGTCAAGCACAACGGTAACGTCCAGATGGTTTTGAAGGAATCAGATGGAAGACAAGACGTCACGGTCAGTGATTGACACAATAATCCGTCGTAGGCGATCAGCCATGAAGATGACGGTTGTAATGCACTCAATGCGAAACGCAATGAGAATATTCTATAAAGAAAAAGGATGTACATACAGAAACAGATAAACGGACACATCAAAATTCTCACCATCACACATATCCAACGAAATTGCGCATTGTCATACCCACGCCGTCCATCCTTCGTACATAAGTGCGAGCAAATTGGCATTCGTAGCTTGACCAATAAGGATATCAACCTGTGTTGTACCAAGACATAATAATTAACATGTGCCGTGTGTGTATTAGTATTAACATGTGGTAATGAAAACAAATATTTCAAATCTAGTTATTAATTATTAAAACGTAGATTTATGCACATTTCATTTAACAGCAAACCAAATACCATCTGATGATTCATAAATATACAGTATAAATGCTTCTGGGTGTTAAATGACAAACGAAAATGTCGTATTCATTAAGATCAGCATGTACTAATGTAGAGTACATCGACATTGAAAATTTATGAGCTCACCAGATATAACGCTCGTTTTCACTACTACTGTTATCATTACTAAATTTCAGAAGATGTTAATTATCTTACTATGATGAATTTCATGTTAGAATTGAGAAACATTCATTACCATCAAACTATTCAATTCATAAAAGCAAAAAAAAAATTGGGAGGAAAAAATGTGGACCTCAAAAACGTACTTGTTCACTAGCACTAACAACTTTCTGTTGGTCGGAAGACTCGATTCGACCTTCTAGGCGCGATCTTACACGTCTCACAACATTGCTTGCATGGACATTTTGCTCTTGCTGTTGTGTATGGTGTGGACGAGAATCTAAACACACATTTACTTATTTCATTACACGATTTACAAAGAAGGACTTCTGTCTGAATGCTTCACTTAGCACTTCTAACACTTCCCTTACAGTTGCTTTCTTTAACATGAATAGACGAACGTATAATGTGTACATTTTTTAATCCATAAGCATACTAGCAATAAAATCAAAATAATCAGCCCTCACCCTCGAATCCTGGAGGAAATTCCGGGGATTCAGTTTTTAGAGCACAAGGTGATATGGAACTAACTGAGTGTTGTTGAATTGACTGCGTTTCTTCATTTAATGATAAGAGACCAGAATAGATACTAAAATTAGAACACTCAGTAACAAAAATTAATCTATGGTGAATTGCACATACTCGCTAATGTTGTTCTGTACGATCGCAAAATGGTGAAGACATGCATCCAAATCGAGACACTCGACATCCAGTAATTGATGCGCTTTGACCAATGGCTCGGAAAAACGCTCGCGATATTTGTGAACATAACTAGCAAAACGTTCATCGCACTGCAAAATAAAAATTAATAGCATAAAGTGGTTCAAGAAAAACATGAAACCAAAAATCACAGGTCTTTTGATACTCACTGTTGCAAGCGCCTTAAGAAGAGGACGGAAATCTTTCATTATATTGTGATGACGAGCTATTGAAGCTTTCAGACGGCGTCCAGCTTCTACGCGCTCCTGAAATGTAGCTTTGCAGAGCGGGATCTCAACAAGTACTATGACTTCACTAAACTATGATTTTTTGAGTCATAATTATTGCAAATAATTTTTGCACAATATTGCACATTTTTCAATATGATGAATTGCGGATTTACTAGTGCCCACTTGTCTCAATAGTTCTCCACTCTTCCACACGTTTTTTTCCTGCGTCTTATTTTCACGCTGAAGCACATCAACAACGCTGGCCAAGGCTGATTGCAGTTCACTACTGTAATGAAATAGTGTGAGTAAACATCGTCAGTGAAAGGCCACATATGAACAGTATTCAAAAATTTCGTTGAAAGCTTCTACAAGTTTTTCGTCCATAGTACGTTATTCTCTCGTATCCGCACAGAAAACATTTCTCTTGCTACTGGCTTTGCTTCAACCACTCTTGAGTTGGTACCTAGACTAATCATTGTAGTCGAACAAATACAACCATAATAAAAATATCTTACTGAGAAAATTACCATAAACAGCCAAGGTTACTGCAACTCCAACAGCAGCTGATGAAGCAGTTAGATGATCGGAGACAGCCCAATCAACAAGCGGATCATAAACAAATGCGTCAAGTACTGTGAGCAGTACTTCTCGGCCTTCTCTCAACGTAGACAGAACTTGCGAACATGACTCACGGAATACTCCCTGAAATCACAAGGGTCGCTGCTTTCGTTAACATGAAAAAATGTCAGTGAAAAACTGATTAGTACTTCAACTTGAGTTGGCCCAAGAGCATGAAGAATGTTTTGCGTGAGGCGAAAAGGTACAGTTTCAGGAATTCGTAAGTGTCTACCCTTAAAAAAACAATAAGTATTCAACATACGACAGCTTTAGTTTTTAAAATCTAAACGCCATAAAGATATAGTATTATTTATCATCAAATCAGAAATATTTGTTGATCTGGTGAAGATTAGAGCGGTAGATCCTAAGATAAGTGGTCATAATAATCAGAAAAAAATGCTACCGATACCATCAAGCGGCACTTGAAATCGATAGCATTCAAAAATTTCATAATCCATACTCTGTAGATGATATTCCCCATGAATTGCTGGATATATACAAACTCTCAGATGTTTCAATTAATAATGTCAGAGATCAAAGAACTATAAAATAACAACGAAGAGAAACTTCTTAAAACATTAAAGGTGCAAGATCTTTAAAATCAGATTTCATGCATATTATATATATATATATATATATAGTAGGAAAAATTCTCTCCTTTGCCTAGATGCGCCACATATTCGTCTTGATGTTATCGTGGTGGTTGAATGCTAGTCTGTACAGTGATATCAAAGGACCATAATGTTCCCAAGTCAATGCTATTCAGATTCTTGTGGTACTAGTCTACCGAACCCAGAGAAATGGCGGGTCGGGTACACTTGGTGGTGGCCACGAGATTGATTGGGGCCTACGTATCATTGTAGGACCTCTGCCACTCTACTACACGCCTTCCATATATTTACATAGTGGTAACTAACAATTCAATAAAAATTTTCTCCTAAATTATTTTTTGATGACTTGACAAGGATATATAAAAAGGAAAATGATAAACGAACGAAATAAAAGTCAGAAGCTGAAACTTTGTCATTATATCATGGCTAAACCACAGTCTTCTTAATAGAAATTTGATGGGTCCCAAGTATTCCTCTGTTTAGAAAAATTGTGTGATGGCCAAAGATAAACCAAACTCATATGAACACGCCGTAAAATTATGAATACTGAGGCGGTTCTGAATAAGTAAAAACACCTGATCGCGCCAACCTAGCTCGGCCCAAACCTCTAAAGCTTTTTTACTCACCATTATATCACTTTCTGGATATAAGATTACATACCATTTACATGAGCTTGAAATTTAAAAAGAAAGCATTTCACCTACTTTATCAAAACAAATATTGTAATCGATATGGACGACATCGCCTCGATCAAGATTCACAAGAACATTATCAAGATGTCTATCTCCAAGACCAAGAATAGCTCCAATCATTGACATTACTGCAGTTGAGCGCGCATACCGGCATACTACACGCCACCACGTGTCGCAGCTTCCAGAACGCATCCATAATTCACTGCAGAAGAAAATGATTATAAGTGTTATGTTGTTCAATTGCCAATGTTTTAGAAAAGGAACGCACTATTTCAATTGATACGTCGAAAAACATACTAGAATATATAAATTAAAATAACGTAGTTTTGAAAAATTAAAATAACTCAGTTTTAGAATGTCAAAAATATCGAATAGGATGCTGATACTGAACCGAATGAATCTCCTTACCGACTAATAAGATCTTTTGGTGTTTCCTTGACAAGCGCGTTAAAAACTTCCCTCAGTAGATTTTGAGGCCATTTTGAACGGTCTGCTATGATAGCCGTTTCCACATTCTGAAAAGTGTAACCAAGGAACCTCTTACCCAAAATAGAGCACTTGGAATAAGAATAATCTCTATTTGTCTAGGTACGTTTGAAGCTGAAACTTACATGGGCCGTAAATAATCCACGCATCTTCTTCTGGAAAAGATCAGTTGGCCTATCAACATCCAGTGCCGCAGTAGTCGCTGGAACACCACTCTTGCGCTCCATTGAATGCTTAATTTGTGCCTGAACATTTCTTATGACATTTTATACACACGCAAAAAGGAAATATATTACGTGAAAAACGATACCTCTCTTAATTGCCATTTTCTATATATGTGAAACATAGGTGTTGCTCCTCCTACCCATTGAATCAGACCCGACCGTGTTCCTAACGGAGTAACAGCATAATGACGAGCACAATACGGAGGCCAGCGGCTATTGAAGAAAATATATTCATCAAATGAGTAGGAAAAAAATATTCTTATGAACGATTATAACTATGAAGATATTCGAAGCTAACCGTTTAGATGAGCTGCCCGCAAGCATAAGGTTGCATATATGTAACAATTGCATAATTCGTTCATCAAGATGCAAATCTTCTTGACCTTTGAAAAGGAACATATGCCTAAAGAGTATTTTCGGCAATCTATTGACAGAAGAGTTACAAAAACTAGCAATATGCTCACTCTTTGCCATCACTGCCGATGAAAGCAATTTTTTTTGGTCGAGTTTTGGTGGGAAGAATAAGCGCATTCTTCAGCACACGGTCAATGGTTACTACCTCGCTGTATTCAATGTTTTCCTGACCAGGTATCGGGATTTTGCTTTTTGATAGCTAAATGAACAAAATCGAAATTCAATTGGCTAATGGGAAATATTACGTAGGACCATATTACATCGTTTAGAACGTTAGATATTTCAGGCATCTGTAGTGAGTGTCCACCTCGACGGGTATTCTTTTGCAAGAGAATTCCGAGCATCTGCAACTCATTTCAATAGATGAATACATATGTTTTGAATATATTCCAACGCACATGCTTAAATGGGGCCCACGACTTTTCAGCACTTTTCCGATTGGCACGTGATTGCTCAAAAACCGATTGTAATTTTTCGCCATATGCTTGAACAAAAAGGCGCTCATTTTGTGTAGAAGGTTCTTTGAGACATGTTCGTTCGTACAAATCGTCCAGAATTCGATAAACCTTGAAAAAAAAATTTTAGAAAACTGATAAATGCAGAGGATTCATTGCACTCACTGATGAAGTAATCAGGCGTGATTTCTCCGTAATTATATCTAGCCGAGTTTTGTCATCCAGATGTGTAGCATTCACTGTCTTTTCACTTTCAGCACGAATTTGCTCTAAACGCTTCTCCATCTCATGATCAAGGTTAGCAAGGACAAACGTCCACCTAAATGACGACTCTAAAATTTTCACTGAAATCTTACAAATAGAATACTTGTTACGCCAGTAGCACAAACAAAATCCTTGGATAACACATCCAAATAACATTCTTTTAGGCTCAGAACTCAAATACACTAAATGCACAAACAAAGAGCAAATTATGTAAAATTGTTAAATTTTTTTCGATAATTAGTTAAAAGCTAAACGATTAGGCATCTTGCGAGAAAACTTGTAGTAAAAAAATTATACCTTTCTTCATTTAAAAGATTTATGCGCTGTAATTCATTGACGAACTCTCTGACATCTTTAACGAGCTCAGGATAATGTCCCTCAAGCACTGTTACTAATACACGACACCCCTCAAACATAAGACAGCGTTCCTGGAAAAAAGCATTCCATAGTGTTTTGTGTATATGTTGGCTTGGCACGATACAAACCCTATTACTACTCTCGTCATCATCCTTTTCACTAGCTCCAATGACATCATCATCGTCCGTTACTAACATACTTGAAGAGGCTCCAGCAACGGCTTGGAAAACCAAAGTATGTGGAGCAGAAAAACCTGGCGATGGTAGTAGTCAATGGATGTAGTATCCGTGTACAAAATAGAAAAAATATAATGGAAAAATAGAGCAAAAAGAAAACTTATGTTACGTACATAATTTTGATAATAAGCCCAGCAATGATTCACGAACTTCCTTTACTGGATGAGAAAGACGCGCAAATAGTTGCGGTAAGATATCTGCAAATCAGGATAATACTAGTCGCTATAAAGAAGCACATAGAAACAATAAAAATTCAAATGAACCTGGTACTCATCATTTTAATCAACTATGCATTAATTTGGAAAAGGTTATTACTAACCTTTCCACAAGTGTTCATTTGTAATTCGTAATCCTTGGTCGATCACTTCATGTAGTAAATCAGCATGTTTCGCTAGTAACCCGAGAATTCGAAGAGTTGCTGACACACTATCAATTGTTCCCTAAAATCAAACAGTAAAATCCGGAGACAGCATTATAATAACTATAAGCTATTCATATTTCCTAAGCATTTAAATCGATCCGAACAGCACACCAAAATGCAACTAGTGATATCGATGCGTGTATTTACCTGGGGTCATAATAAGTAGTTTAGAAGATGTATCAGAAGTTAAGACAGAAGTTGGGCATCTAAATACTTAAATTAACCTTGTTTCCAGTAGCAGTTTTCCCACCAAGTTGAGCAATATAAGAGAAATACGAAGATACTGCTAGGCTGTAGAAAACTGATCTACGTTGACGAAGCTGTGCCCAAAGACTCGTAAAATGACTATCACTCGACAGAATGCTGAAAAAGTAATTAGAAAACCAAAACACGAAAAATACAAGCTTCAACAAATGAAATTCGAAATTCATTTTGCAGACCTTTCTACCATAACGGTATCATTTGGTAGCGCGGCTAGCACTACTTCACGCAAATGTGCAAGTGAATTTGCTGTATTTAACGAGGTCCATAGTGCATTTAACACGCTATCAGAAATATTTTCTCCAAGAAGTACCTAAACTGAATCCTACATAACACCTTACATTGTAAATACAATGCACAAACACAAACCCGGTAATTCTTATGGAACATTAATTTATCATTTTCGCTCGCTGCACTTTCAGCTGAATGAAATGCCCAATCTCCCAATCTACGATGAGCTTTTCCAAGAGTTGGACAGACTTCAGTTGATACGACTAGGAGGCTTCCAACCATGTCACAGCCCATCAATTCATGACCAGCAGTTTCTAGTCGTAACTAAAGAATAAAATTGGTGATTGGCAAATAAATAGATATAAAAAAATTCGAACCCATAGTCGAGATTGTCTGCACTCAGGTGGGAGCGCCGTCACTAATTGTGGACACTCAATGAGCCACTTTGCTAAACGAAGACAAGTGCGTGACATTTCTTCACCGAGAGCAGCTGACGAGGCAGGGGATAGTACACCTATGTTCGGCTGTGCTCCACCAAATGGAGCTGTAAAACGTAAATTTATTTAAATAAACACAACGAATACACTCAGAAAAAAAGTTTTATGTGAAGAAATAAAACTGGGAACTTCAATAAAATCACCTGGAATAGTATTGAACCTATTCACGTATCCATTGACTCCATCGAAGGGTGGTGGTATCTCCTAAATTTTTTTCTCAAGTTAGGTTTAAATACGTGATGTTCTATGATATGACACAATTGACTTCTACCATATTAACGTTCACTGCAAGAACTTGGTACGAATGACAGAATGTTTCGTAGCCTCCCTGTAGCGTTGCAAATACAGTGATAAAGCTGCGTGCACGCTGTTCAGGAGGAGCTATTTCCCACATCTAAATTACATTTGAAAATGGAAACAATGATTTTATAATATAAGGATAAATAACGGAGCATTAAGCTTTTTAAACACAAATTTTGTATAAACTACCTTATCCTAATTAAAAAAAAACTGCACAGCGAAATTTAATTGAAGCAGAAAACTACCATTTTCGATCCTTGTACAGCAACTCTCAAGTTGTTAAGCACCGGACTGTTATTGATAAGAATCGGATTGCTACTGGCTTTATGAAGATGCACACCAGCTAGCAAAGGATTGCATGTTTTTCTAGCCAATTTAGCCAATGGTAGATGTAGTTGTGAAGAATTGGAGCCTACATTCACTATGTATATTTAGTTTAAAACTAGACAATTTCAAGAGAACTCACAACCAAGTCTTTCAGCCCATAATATCAACTGCCTTCCTAGTCGAATACGTTCACCAATGTCATCGATTTCTCCATCTCTCACGAGAAAGGAGGCTCCTAAATCTGCCAAGACTGCCTAAAATTTGTGGTTTACATTATTGCAAACAATAGAACACGCAATTTTTTGCAGCAACCATATTTCGATCTGTGTCTGGTTGACCCTTCCGGCTCATCTTGCGCAGAACACATCCAGCAATATGATTGAGAGCAGATAATCTACCATGGAGACGCTGTCCCCCATCAGTCATAAGAACTAAGCTACCCATAACCGCAATGTTATCTTTCATTGTAGCTACCTCGGGTCTGAAACCTAAAAAATTGAAAACGGAAACCGAATTGAAAAAAAATAGAAAGTGCCTTCTCAATGTTTGAAGTAATTTCGTTTCCAGACGATATGACACATCCACGAAATCCCAAGCCACTCCAGACTCAGTCTCAGATACTTCAATTTTCCCGTACATAGAAAGTTGTTTCAATCTGAATAAATACGAAATCACAACGTCAATGCATATAATACACCGCAACACCGCTATTTGATATCAATATCGTTTAACCTTGTGAATGTTTCAGCATCAATCCCTGAAGGAATTTCCGTGTCGAGCTTCTCTGCCTCACTCCAAAGGGAAAACTCCGTGGGACAATTAAATGCATCAAAGAAAATAGGATGTCGAAGACGAGCAAGTACGTCAGCACGCTACACAATACGAAGTAGTTAGCATTTTATAAAAAACAATCAAAACTGAAAGAGGTAAAAAAACAGACAACGTCTTTTAACATTTCACGGAATGTCTCTGATAACGTTTGATCCTCAATGCATGTACGAAGAAGCACAAGAGAGCGCTCATATCTGAATCAATATTGGATTGAGCCCCAAATCTTTCTAATTAGAAATTATGCGAAGAAATAAAATAAGAATGTTTGTGTTCCAAATAACGATTACCTAGCTGAAGCTATTTCTGCAATAGCTGTAAGAAATGGTAGTTCTGTATGATAAATTTTACGAGCCCAAGCCGAAAGGCCCAGAACAGCTTGCTCTGCTCCTAGTTCTGCCATTGCTCTTGCTATCCAGCACAAGATTGCCATTGATTGCCCAGAAACTATCGCTGTAGCTTCGCCTACAATAAAAAATTACACTTAAATGATTACGGCTGGAAACTTTGTATTACCTCAGGGTATAAAATTACTATATATTGAACGAAATACAACTAGAACAGCATTGGTCTGAATATAACACACTATGCATTAATTCAATGCAAAAATTAATTATAATATCCTCATTTCTCAGTTACACACCTCCACTTGGGCCACATTCCGCCTTCAACTGTTTTCTTTCAAGATCGGGAAGAACCGATGCACCGAGTCGAATAACCTGAAATGCTAGTGTTTGAACTATATGCTTGTTTAAACGTAAAGCTACAAATGTGTATGCACAAAAAATCAAAAACCTGTGCATAGTGTCCGTTGTGATAAGCAACAATCATTGCCACTGGATACGTTCTGAAGAGCCACTCCTGACAGCTAACCATGTTTGTCGCAAAAAATTGCCGAGATAACTAAGAAGACAATAACAGATAAACTGCAAAATTACAATCCACATGCACGAAAATAAAGATAAGGGTAAAGAAAAAACTATTACATATCACATACCAAACACCTATAAATGTTAGTCACTAAAGAGAATCAAATAAGGAAGCATACCATTGAAACATTACAAATCGGAAACATAGTCCCACTAGTAACATGAAACATCAGTTTTTCAAAGATCTGGAAATGTTCCATATTAAAGAAAAATTAAAGACTAATTGTAAAGTCATAATTTTATTATACAAGTGGAGATCTCAGATTTCCAAAGAAAGAAAACAACTTTTCCTTACCTCAACAAATTCTAGAAGACACCTTACACGCCACCATTCTTCTGCGGAGGAAATCATTCTTAATAAAATAATACAACACATGACAAGACATTCAAAACACTGAAGATAAGCAAAGACGGGAATAATTTAACGAAAAACCGTAAAACCAACCTAGGTTCTCCAAAACCTATTCCGTCTTCACCTTCTCCATCCTTTGCTCCTTTATCTTTTGACGGAACTAGATGAGGACGGTTTTGATTATGTTTATTTGCTTGAGTAGGTGTTACAGAAACTTCTCTGGCCAGTCGTAGCAACTCTCCTTAATTATGATTAAGAGACAAAGCAGAACTAAAATAATTTGAAAAACATGTACATAGACGATGAATTATATATATATATATATATATATATATATATATCAAAAGGTTTAGATACCTCCAAGCTTATTGAATGTATCCATAGGTTTTCCCAATGGTGTTTTCATGCGATTCTCAATGCAGTAATTGGCAACACAGGCAAGTAATCGACGCCATTTCTTCAAATGATCAAAATTCTATTATAAAAGTGAAACGTCTTGATTGATACCTTGGATCCTTTTAATCGTACGTAACAAAAAAATTCGAAGTATGTGAAGTATGAGTTCGAAGTTACCTGGATTATATCCGTGTGTTCAACCGAGTCGTTTTTGCAAGTAATATCATTCTGCACTCGCTCAGCATAAAGCTTATCAACAAAATCCACCATCCAATCATCATCATTAATTCTGAAATGGTCTGATGAACATTCTTCTTGCTTTTACTTCCTGAGAAATTCTTAATCAATTTACAAGTATACTTCGATAACATGAAGCACAATGTATTCTTATAATAACCTTTGTAAGACTCACTGGTTCCTCTGCATCGAAGGAATAATTTTGTCAAGAAGAAATTTCATTATAAGCATGAAATCATCAGTTCCGAATGATGAATGGTGTAGTCGAAACTGTCCTACTTCCAATTGATCCCAACCAATCGTGGAAAGGCTACACCTATAACATTACTAATGAACACTTCGAGTTTATCAATATGACTAATAAAAATAGAGCAATGTAAATATATATATATATATATATAT
>KN716643.1:15525-26554 GCA_000816705.1 Dictyocaulus viviparus
CATATATCACCGTAACATATCCTGTATTTCATCAAAGATGAGGTACATCCTACACAGACATAAGTCCTAATGAACACGTACTGTTTGCAAATTGTTCACTATTATTCATACTAGCGTAAATTCTGGGAAAGAAAAGTTATGCTTATAACGAGGATTTGTCACCAAAGGAGCGATTATAGAAAAAGTTGCATAAATCTATTTTAGAACTCACAATTATTTATCATGGTCAATTCAATGCACCTTATTCTAAAAAAAGTACAAGCTATCAACCAGCAAAGGATAAAATGATAAGCATAATAATTCTATAACAACAAGTCAAAAATCTTCTACACCCTACGTCATCATCATTTTCCACCATATAATCATCTTTTTGCATTCTCAGAAATCTATGACTATTTCAAACGAAAAATTTTCATAGTGAGACATTTTGATCGCCATAAACTAAAAGAGGAGAATTGCTTTATTCAGTCAAGAACAAGAGAGCAAGACGCCAGGCAACCTGCTTTCTCAACTGCCGTACGATTGTTAATGAATGTAGGATTGTGATATAATAAATGAACTATACTATATAATAGTTCTTATCATAGCTTTAATCAAGAAAAATTATATATGGGTTAGAAAAATTCAGAAATTGTAGACAGGCGCTTATGATCAAATAAGAGAAAACAGTGAAGTGGAGCGAGACGATAATACAATTTAATAATAGAGTGTCTACCTTAGATATGTCTGCATATCTATGCTAGCCCATACGACTGCACCGGTATGGTAACCGACAGATTTCAGCTGTAAACGGATCTAATCAATATCTGAATAATCCAAACTAGAAAATACTCAGAGCAAATAAACCTTTGATGTAATCGAATTGGTAATTGTGCTTGCATTCTTGTCATCAAAAGCGCTCAGTGCGTGCAATTGTGATGCTACAGCTTGGAGCCTGAAAACTAATGATATTCTAAAAATTCAAACAAAAAGAATATAATCAGGTTTAGACACCTGACTATCTAAAATATCAGACACCTACTTTCCATATGATTCTCCGTTTACTATTGTTGTTAAAACTGCCCAACGTATACGTACAAACTCAGGTCGATAAGATAGACTTGCCATCGCAGTTTCATCAACACCCGATAAAAGCCCATGAAGCCATTCCACGCATAATTCCCTTAATTTCCAAGTAATAACAAATACACGCGTTTGATATTCTCACATACTTAGTGATGTCCCATTTGATTTGAGAGTTGAGAAGCCGTTCAATTGCTTGCAACTGTTCCTGCGCATACATACAACTAGGAGAGTTGCTTTGCACAAGCCACTTAGAGTTTGACAAAAAGTAATCATGGCTGGAACACAGTATACTTCCTACCAATAGTAGTTGCTGTGAAATGGAACTTACGTCATGACGTGTGTTTGAACTACATTTAGAAGGCAATAATGGACTGCTGGATGATCAGAAATAAACCACTGATCAGTTAGTGGCATCTCCATAAGTAAGAGGTGGAATAAGGATGGACGCAACCCCATCATCTAAAGTAAAATTAAAAGAGTTAAAACGTAAGGCATTCATTAAGAAACGTCACATTATGTACCACTATAAGACTATTTTTCAAGGAAGCCAGCTTTCCAAGAGCACCAATGAGGATCATAAGCCAAGAATCCGTTTCTCGTGTCAATAGAATTTCTTTGTTATCTTCTTCACGAAGAGAGGAAACTTTACCTGGAAATTCAAAGTACCACAAACAATATAGAAACCAGCACCGATATTACTATGATATGATAGAATATTAATCACACAAACAGTAAATATTAAATATTTTATGGAAAGCATAATAGTGATAATCTTCCTCACATAATAGTTTTTTTCGGACAGCGGAGTAGGATGCCAGAAGTAATGGCAAAACAGATGGAGACATCATGGACGTAAGCAGATTGAGTAGTGTTGATGCCAATTTTGGCCTGTATAAACAAATTTGTCATGAACTTTACGTCGACTAACGAACAATATCTGTTCACAATACTAGGTTGATCAAAAACAAAAGTTTAGATAAATTGGACTAATTTTCAAATTGCCGTACTCTACACTTAAGGAATAATAAACAGGATCTAGTTTGTAGTCTTATTAAAAAAAAGAAGCTGTGTAACACATTCCTAACGATGCTGAGTCAATCAAAAAACTTGGAACCTCAGATAGGAGTTCAACTTCAGATGTCTGGTCTGATTTGCTGCGACCTCGATAGTGCAATCGGCAGGGCACCATGCAAGGTCGCACATTTGTAGATTTGAGTTCGAGTCCTAACTGAGAGCCAAAATCTTGCAATCCACTCAGCATTATTAGGCACGTAAAAACAGAAATTATTGTAACCTATTTTTGTCAAAAGAATATAAACATCTAAAATAGCCCTTCCTATGAAAATACAAAGGACACAGATGCTGGATTTGCAATGCGAATTGTAATTACAATGTTGAAAAAACTCAGTGATATCAAACTAGATCTCATATCATCTTTGAATTAATAGTAAAATACGAATTCAAGATAGAAAACATAGAATGTGGATACAAGCAGTTATAAGCCATGAATACTCGACGGACCTTCCCAATAATGGAAGTTGAAAAAGTGGTTTTTCGCTCAAAATTCCAAGCTTTTCACCAAACGGCAGAGTAAATTCAGCCGGAAGAGATGAAATCGAGAAGAACTCAAAATAAACACTATAATACATGGAAATTGAAATTTTAAATGACTAAAAAAGAATACCGTTGTAAAATACTTAAGACAGTTGACAACAACAGATTCATTCGTGCTAAACCTACGCATTATCTCAATTACTGTGATAGCGCACTGTCCAATAACGGATAGATCCTAAAACGAAAAGAAACAATGTTTCAAAAATCAAAACCGTTAGAATCAAAAAGTTTAACTTCTCAGAACTGGACCTGTAAATCCACAAGCGATAAAGCAGTAGAAAAGATTCCACAATATTCAGACAAAAAAAGACCAATACGGAATGACGGTTCAGATCCTAATCGATTCATGTTCGCATTGCAAGATGTTAAAGTCTAAAAATTAGACAATTTGCTAAGAAATATTTGGAATTTAACACTTCGATTACCTGGTGTAAAATATCCCAATAAACCTGATGTGCATTACTTCTATTTTGCACGTAAACTTCAAGTAAAATTATAAGAATTCTGAGGACTGCGCAAGCTTTAGAGATGCAATTACGCAAACTGCCGTGTTTCTTGTAGTCCTAAGAAGGAATATAACAATAAAATCTTTCTACAGCTCAATAGTATTTTGCGGCTTGACTCAACCTCAATATATCCTCCAACATCGTCTAAAAACTGCGACATTAAATGTCGACCAAAATCAGGTCTCTTATGCCAGAAAGGGGCTAGGGATTTGATAACTTCATGGCACTTCTTTGGAACACTTGATGGCATTGATGATTCGAGAGCCCAACCAAACAAATAGTCCACAATTTCCTTAACATTTATAAATTTACAATGGAGCTATAAGAATCACATATATGATACGAATTTGTTGCAAATAAATACAGAATTATTATGTTTTCTATCCTGTCGATTGAGATAAGATTTTTAAGGAAATAAACAAAGTTTTTGAAACAACTAAAATAAAAGCAAGTAGCGGCTTTGTCACATTGGAGAATGGTATTTGAAAACATGTGGATTAAGAAATTGTACTGCTAGAATAAGAGTAGTAAGGGTACTTATTTTGTCGACTATTCACCAATCGGATTGATATCAAGCATACCTCAAAACATTCATCAAAAATAGATGGATACTCCTCCGCCATCTCTCGGCACACATCGAGAATAGGGAAAAAGACAAGATGTGAGTTAGAGAAATCGAGAAATTCAGCAATAATTTTTAATACACACTGAAACATATATAGAAAATATTAAATTACTAGCAGAATCCGAACCTTATGTATAAAATTGAAAACTTGAGAATAACACACCTTAGCAAAATGGTCTGATAAGCGTATTCTTCTGGATTTTAGTTCCACCAAAGCATAGCGCAATGCAGATACAAAAATTGCTTGTTCCTCATCCGCAACAGGTCTAGCGCATTTCAACTGTGTTTCAGTCCATTTAACAAACCTAAGATAAAAACATTTCAAGTGCGAATGCATCAGACATATTATTCATGTCGGCTTATGAATGAGTTTACGAAAGAGAAAAATAAAGATAGAACTACCTGCAGCTCAAAATTAACACAAGGAGATCATAATTGATTTCTTACAGTAAAAATCATTCAATGAATGTATTATTTCCAATACGACTCAGTTAATTTTCATCATCAAATACGGTTCAAAACTAAATAAATTCGTCACTATCATGAAAAATTATCAGCTAGTACAGCTTATAATTTGCTATACTCATGTATTATAACAGTTAGACCTACTATCATTTAAAATAATTAAATACTTCTTATACACATTTTTCTCGTATGACAAACGATATTTAGAAAAATGCAACAATAAAAACACGTATATCTTTGAAAAAAAAACTTCTATTATAGACCGAAAAACTTATTCTCTACCCATCATAATCACACCAAATGAAATAAATCTTTTTTTCACTCAATCATTTGTAAAAACTGAGTTACTTGTATGCTAGACACTTCCATTACAATAACATGCGCCTTCATTATATGCCATTTCACAGCTACACTGCATAGATAAAGTCTTTAATGGTTTCGTAACTGATTTCCTACAACTTAACAACGAATAAACTTAATATTCATATCAAATATAATCTTACTAATTGTAAATTTAGCTAAAAAACACAACAATCAGGTCAAAAATTTCTTTTGTCTGCGCTGAAGGCAGAGTTATTCATTAAGAGACTTCCTACTTTGTTGCAAGAATGATTAAAAGCATAAAATTGTGCTACATGGGGTTTACTATGTTTAACAATAGCTCCATTTTTTACACACGATACATTATGGATTCTGACAGATTTCTTCTTTACAGGCGATATTGAATGGATGTTACACAATACAACTTATTGGACACTCAATTCAAAACTTTTCTTTGGATGCAGCATAGATTACTTTTCTTTGCTGCTGCCAAATCAACTTAACTACGTACTAAATGTCATAACTGCAAAGGTTATTTTGCTCATAAAAAATGTACTCACGACTAGGATCCAAAAAAAAACGAGTGCACAAAAACCAAAAAGAGTTGTTATATCAAGTTCACGTAAAATTGCTACTAAAAATTTATTCCACATTTGTTGACGTCTCGACAGTTTACATCTCTTCACATTCCTCAAAGTTATTAAAACATATCACCTATTTCACTAAATGTTAACATAACTCTATTATAGAGAACAAAAAAATTGAGATAACTCAACAAACGAAATGCCGAAACAAGAATGCAAGCATAAATTTTCATTATTTTAACGAATGACTATGTTTTGGCGCTTTTGAAATAATAAAATATCTTAGAAGTTTTAAAAGTTAATGTTTTGATTCTTGTGCAAGGATTGTAAAATGAGTTTAAAATAGTTAATATTCCCTTTCTGATGTTTTGTAGTATAGATAACAATAATATGCTTACCCTAGTCAAATATATCGTAAAAATAAAACCAATGAGTTCTTGTTATGATTTTGTCCTAAACTGTAAACGTCAAATGAAACCAGATATGCTAAACACGACTCACACAAATCTTATTTTAGCTATTAAGATATACCATGCACCTTTATCCTACGAAAATCAGTCGCACGCACAATGACTGGTGTTTCGAAAAGATTTTTAGAAAACATAGCTCCTCAATGCTGAACTTAATAGGTAGCAGCTTCAAAAAACAAAAGCAATAAGTTGTGCTGCTGTCAATGATAAAGTTTAGCATATACTTCGAGAACAACACAAAATACAACGGAGTACAAAGCCTAAGTAGAAAAATTTAAATAACCATAAATTAACCTGCTGTATTTGGAGGTTTCTCATTAATAGTGGGAAAAAAAGCCGCAATCTCATAGAAGTACTTAACCAAATCCGCAGTTTTGTTACGCAATAAAGAACGTACTGACATTCAACTTAGACGACATTACAATATTGAGCAACGAATTACAAAAAACTACCACCTTTGATTATCCATATCCCAGAAACCATATCCGAAGAGAATGACCAATGAAGCTAAACTCACTCATCGAATTCGTCGACCAGGCTCGCTCCAACCATTCCTGCTATGCGGCCACACCACTTCTTAACCTCCAAGCTTCCATACTTGGGATGGATCACTGCAGCCAGCTCACCAAGAATATCTTTCTTATCGTTCTTTATATTCTGCAACCCAAGACAAAAGTGACCGTGAGTTTGGAAAAATTGTTTGCATACTCACAACAACATTGTAATCAGAAAATGTTAAACAGCGGAATAGTTCGTGGCAAGCTTGTATACGAACATCTTTTGGGACCTTATCCCTTGTATTTATCTGGAAAATTTTAAATGACAACATGACATAATACTCATTTGACAAGAGGTCAAACAGTAAACTAGGCCTATACTTAGACAATTCATAGCTCATATTATTTATAAACAGTTCGTTACCTGCTTCAACAAAGACTTGATATCCTGTTGTGGTGGAAGAATCACAGGTACTTTCATAACTAATAATTTCACTTTCGGGAATTTAGCTCTTATTAGGAATTCGCATGCTTCGCAATGCCACTAGTATATTGGCTCGTTGTCAAGAGAAGTAAAACTACTTCAACCTGAATATCGTCGGCAGTTCGTTAGAGGACGCTCAATAACTGGTGCGCTGACGAATGAAGGATGAAAATCACTGTCAGGCAATCAATAAGCAATCGCGGAATGAAACTGATAATAAACAACACTGATCAACACGGCTACACAGATACACCTGCTTAAACTGTGATGAGATTACACCTAAAGTACATAGACGAAACTAAATCAACTGACTTCTCCCAAAACTAGTGAATGTTTTAAAAAAGTCATCGTTGGCAACGATTTTGACAATCCCATTCGAAATAAACATAGCAGCAACCTCATTGAATAATCGAATAATAATTAATCATTGCAACATGTAATTGCAGCGTATTTATTGCGGTATATGCCCTCAGCAAATATGGCACCCACATTGATAAGCATAAATTAAACCTTAATTATAAACATTCTTAGGTTATTGATAATCACGACATTTTATAAGTCATGAAGAAATAGAATTCACAAGGACTGCGAAGTACTCAACTATTACTGAGCAGTACATTGTCTGAAATGCATGCAGTCACCCGAATTGAGGAGCTTCAATCTTGAAGACTACGACGCTACATGATACGCCTGTTGATTAGTGCTTGGCATTTCGCCTGATTGAGGAATCGTTGGCCGCTTACACTGCGTGAAGGGCGATTGTTTCGCTCGGTATGAGCATCGGCTGTTGACTACCTTAACAATGGTTTTGGAGGAGTTTTTTGAGTTATTTCATTATTAGGAATTATTAAGCCTAGTTTAAGTGGTGATGAGAAGATTCTCATCAGTTTTTTGTGATCACATTATAGTTGCTTTTCCTGAGCAACAAGGTTCCATTTTCATTCCATATTTCGTGCCTGGTCGTTGATTAGTTAATGATGCATTTTTCGGGACCGATTGTTAACTCTTGAGAATTTGCGATATTGTGTCGATCAATTATACTAGGTAGCTACATTAAGTTTTTAGTTTCGTATGTTAACAGTTATAACAAAAGTAACCGAGGCGACTAACTGAGAAGCTAAAACGTATGGTTTTGACCATTCACGATATTATAATATGAGTAGATCATCTATAGTTCGATCGAAACTTGGAACACTTTCCACTGCAGCTTGTCAGTTAACCTTATTATGTAAGATCTGCTTGGAAATATGACTAAAGTTATAATTCAATCATATTCGGGACCGCTATCAGTTTCGATAAAACTACATCCAGAGTTTTATGGATTACTTGTAGTGCTATTATTGAAGTCTATGACAATTTTCAGAAGAGAAATCGTACCCTTTATTGAGTATGTGGTAATTTTTACTTTGTTTAGTTAGGCTGACTTTTCCATTGTTTTTCAAAAGTACTCCTATTTTTTTTTTCACACTGTCCCGTTTTCCGTTGTGTTTTACGGAAGTGAAAGCGTGAATGACACAGCTTTATATAATATAATAACATGACTCAGTTATCTATGGAAACGATGTTGTAGTTTGTGCAAATTCAAAATATTTCAGGGTATCTAGGACCTTCTTTCTATATATTCATCTTTATTTATGTCATCTAGTCTATTATTTTGCTAAACGACGTGGAAATGTCAAGTGAGCATCATTGCCCTGCAACAAGTACCGTGAATAAGAAATGTGAGTGCGAAGACGATCAACGCGATTGTGATCGTCTTTGGACAGATTTTGAGGTATATTCCTCTTCATCTTCACTTTTCTTTCACTGTGATAGAAGTAATAAACCGGTATTTTTTGGTTTGGAAACTAATAACTTTTAAGCAGGTGGAATTTATTACTTCCTATTGGAAAATATGAGAAAGCACGCTTTTAGGATCCTATGTTTGCGCGCAATAGTTTTTTTGTTTTTGATTGAAAGGTTAAATCTAATGTTTGATACTGCTAATAAATAACTAATTGAAGTATGTATTTTTGCAATACCTACGATTTGGGATTCGTCACTCCAATACATGCTTAGTTTTAATTCATATGAGAACTTTGTTTCTAAAAATAGGTTAGAAGAAATTCTTGCATCTATCATGGTATCCCATGGCTTCAGCTTAACTCACTATTTAAGTTGTCCTACAGGAATACACCTGGTTCTAAACCTCAATAATTGCGTTATATTAAGAAACATGGAGTTGTATTTTTGTAGCACTGTGCGCAACATGTTTCACATCTTTACCGTGATCCTACGTGGAAATCTCTTCAAACAGCTGCTGCTTCTACTACTCAGCTGTACAAGGTTGGCCTTTTTTTCTCACCAAGATCACTAGATAGTTGTTGGATCTCAAATAACTCTGTTTATATTTTTGTTTTACTTATTGTAGAGTTCTATCGATGTTCATCGGCGTGGATTTGAGAAAGGCTTTCGGGCTGGACGCATTAGTTTAGCGAAGGTATTTTAATCCGATCGAGTTTTATGGCTTTCAATTCGTTTTGTGCAAACAATACATTTTTTCATCGCCGTTTTTGAGGAGGTGATGACGGCTTTGACTAGTGGGTCAGCTACCGACTTGAACAGTCTTTTTGAAATGTTGTATGCTAATGTTCGAATGTCATCTATTGACGATGGGCAGCGCATGGGGCCTCCTCCTGTCGTATCTTCCGATACAGTAGCAGCTGTTCATTTATTTCAACAGGTATTTTATTGCTATATATTGAATGCACCATTCGAATTTGAACTGCATCGTTGTGCAGATGCTTAACAAATGTGGTTGCCGAGATTCTGTTGTTTTAATTATACTAATTTTAATTTAATTTTTAATTATACGCATTAAACATGAAGTTTTAAATTGCGAGGATTATTACTTTATGACGTATCTACTGCATTCATGACTGCGTTCATTTCCACTATAATAAAGCTGAAATGTCATCGCCCATCACTACTTGAATTTTCTTATAAATCCACTAATATATGTAGTTTTAAAGTTTCATATGTCTCAGAATTGTGATTGTTTATTGAGAGATCTTGAAAAGACTTCTCACAAATTGACTTCATTCCTTTAATCAATGCTAATCCATTCGTTGTAGCAGCATTTCATTTTATGGAAATGTTTTTTTGTTTTTCCTTATTGTTAGATAGCGTTTTTTGCGCATCTAGATTTAAGAGGGTTCTATTTGACGATAGTTACATTGATATTCGGATGTCCCGTCTAAACTAATAGTGCAGGCTTTAGCACATTTTCCGTTTATTTTTTGTGCTGTTGTTTACAGTGGTGATCGTTGCTGTACTGAGTGACATACGCAAGGCCTATCCTATAATCCCAGATTCTTTTTCATTCAAGTCAAAATCTACGTGGTTGGCGTTAGCTACAGATGCGCATATTCATCGTTTGATGTTTTTGCAAAAAACATCTGCATTCACTTGTAGTTCAGTTTTTATTTTTCGTTTATTATCTTTCCTTATTATTTGACTACACATCTGTATTTTGATGTTGTGTATATATCTGAGTGTATGCCATACGTATACATATGTATATGCACATATATATTGAAAATTCGAGCTCTCCTTTCCCCATCCCCAGAGCACACTGCTAGCTGAATTCTTCAAGGCGTCGCTTAAACTTTCTTTGTATTATGCACGGTCGGTGTTTTTTACAACAGGCTCGAATGCGACCCATGCTACTCTCTATCTTTTGTTCAGTTCTTTTTCCATGTTGATTTTCATAGCTATTTAACGTCCAAGGTACGTTGCAATGTAATATCTGTATTCGAAACCCATCCAGGTGGGTTTTGGATTCTATACCTTTCAGTTCGTTTTCGATATGCGTGAAATATGAATTTTTGAAATCGTATTATAGAGCATATTCAACAAGAATATTGGGCGGTGTAACGTAAATTCTTTCAGTTGTCTTTTCTAAGTAAGATGGCTTTCTCCACGTCCCTTATTAAAATTAAATTCTTTTTCTGAATGTAGTATGTCATAAAAATTGCAAGTACACCTAGTTTTTCCCCTACAGCACTGTGGGCACGGTCGACAATGGTATCGTTTCCAGGCACTCATGACGAAAAACCATCTTGCTCAAAAAAGGTGAATGAAAGAATTTACGCTGTACCGACCAGTATACTCTTTAAGCTATTCTCCGAAATTTTTCAGTTTATTATCAATCTTGTTAGGTGTCCTGTAGCACGATTAAGCCTATTGTTTCCGAGTAATTTAACTAAGGGGGCGCAGTGACTCAGCGGTGGAGGTGCCGCAGTGACACGCCGTCCCAATCAGTTCGCGGCCGCCCCCCAGGCCTACCAAGCTCGCCATCCCTCCGGGGTCGGTAAATTGGTACCAGAGGAGTCTGGGTAAGATAACTGGCACTGACTT
>KN716643.1:57376-70924 GCA_000816705.1 Dictyocaulus viviparus
TTAGAAGTCGTAGAAAAATTCGTAGCTGGAAAAAAAATAGACGATTCTCATATGGAAAAAAAAAATTGTCAGTTTAATGACTCTCTTACGTGTTTTTATCTCTCAAGAGAGGCATCTTTCAACCTCAGTCCTCAAGCTTATCAGTTTTTATTAGAAGTGAATTGATATGTAAAAAATAACTAGCCATCAATCGATTATTTTACTGTCGATCAATAAGTAGTAATTAAAGTAACTGTATTGAATTCATATCAATGCAATCCTTTTTTCAATTGTTGTTTCGTACGTGTTTCCATTCTCGTACAACTCGTACTGAATTAACAGTTATCGATCGCATTATGGACGAGATCTAGTTAATAATGATGATTTTTTGATCAAAAATAAGCCCGAAAACAAAACTTGATATTATCGTGAAATATAAAATAGTTGGTGAATTTTAGGTTTCTTTGTATCGTTAATAATCCCATGGCTTATTGATTGTGATGTGATTTTCGGTCACCTCAAAAGCTTCAAGCTTAAATCGTACCCGTCTATAAGTTTATTTTTAGAACAAATTATGTAATGTAATCAGTACGCAGTCAACATCCAATTTGACAAGTTGACGATAATTTGACACTTTTTCTGACGATACGTTTAACTAAGTAAAGTTATAATCGTAAATTTATTTTATTTTTCAACGACATTATACTGTTCGTAGTTGTGCTGAGTTGGCTGCAAAACCCGGAACCTCAGGCGGGACTCGTACCCGCACTTAAAGATATCCGGTCTGCCGTGCTGATCCATTACATTACCGAGACCCTTGGTCCACGACCCCAATAAGGGGATCAGCACGGCAGACCGGATATCTGTAGGTGCGGGTTCGAGTCCCGCCTGAGGTTCCGGGTTATGCGGCCAACTCAGCACAACTAAGCTAAGTTATATTACCACGTTACCATTGAAGTTATGTAAGTTTTTAAATTGAGTTTCTAAAGAAAAATGAATAGTAAGAGGATATAGATTTTACTTCTAAGCAATATACAACACGTATTATTATACTGTGACGAGTTCCAGTAACTCGCCAACGTACAGAAACCATAGTATTCCTCAGTGATCCTCGAGCAATATGTTATTCACAATCAAGACATGGTGATTAGATGATTAAAATAATCCAAAGACCATGCCATCTAAAACAACCTCAGTGACTTTGCAATGCTCTATGCTTTTCTTCAGCTCTTCTACTTAAGTAATTAGTTATAGCACCGTTTCAATAGAGTGCTGAACTTATATCCCTTATTACGAAAATTGGTAATTAGCATGGAGTGGTCTTGCTCTCTTATTAGGATTTTCCCTTTGTCGATAAAATGATTGTCAGTCTTTCTTACATTAATCTACTGACTCACCTTTGCTACTTCTTGATTTTGAGTGCTTCCATTACTAGCAGTTGCATCTGAAGCTTGACTAGCAATCATATCATTACTTCCAACCGAATACGGTAACTTCTTTGGAATTGACAGAGGTACAACACCATTTCGAAGGGACGAAGAAATAGGCTAAAAACTCAAGCTAAGGAGAAACGATGACGTTATCTATACGCAAGAAGCATACAAATTTTGCTGCATGAAATGTAAGCTTAATGAAAAACATCGTCATTCGTTTACTGCTTATGGAGGAAAAAATAGTTCTTTTCTGAAGAAAAAAAACGTACAAAAATATAATCCGAAGCACTAGGGATTCCTGGACGACATGGTGTTGAAGTGTTCAACAACCGACTGGCCATCTACAACTGAAGAATTCTTCAAGAAATCAAATGAATAATTAGTAAGCTAAGCAAAAAAATCAATAATTGATGAGGATATACGATAACAAAAATTAAGCCGATAGAAAGAAGGTATGCAGAGATCATTCCTCGTGAAAAACCAACAAATTCGATCGATAAATTTTCATACAAATCCATATTGATTAACTGTTGAGTAGATTTCATCGTTCATTTCAATTATAAAAGTTCTACCGAATCATTCGTTTCTCTTTTGATCTTTTTCTTTTCGATTTAAAATGAAACTAAATGAGGAAAAATCAATAAACAGTACAAATATATGCAGAAAATTTCGTATAATTAACAGTAAGAAATCGATATTTATAATTTTTTTTGAGTGACAAGTGATTGAGGTTGACATGATTTATACTAGTGGCAATATCCTGACACTTTAATATTATACGTGAAATTATATTATAGAGGGAAGAATGCTACTGAAATTATGCAAATGAGGAACAATAAATATTCAAAGAGGAAAAAGGTCACTTACATAATTTTATAAAACACTAATTCTATGGTGAACATTACAACACGAAAATTTTCTCTGATGTCATTCTAATTGGATCTTTGAGCATTCAAAAATTGAATTTTTATATTAATTAAAATAATTTATTATGGTGGCAGCTGTTTGACTTCGAGTCAAATCGATATGTTACGATAAAACTATACAGTACCTCATTTCATTCTTTTATTAACGCTTAAGAAATAATATATAATGGGAATTTTAACTTGGGAGTTTCAAGCATTTTCAGTGACTGCATAAAAAGAGCTTTTCCAGAGATTAAAATCCTTCTAGAGGATCAATGAGAACTCAATAAAATCTCATTCTTTCTTAGATGTACATTTTTCTGAACGACTTAAATAAAATCGTATGTAATTCAGTGACAATTACAGTAATCAACTACTTGACTCTAATTTGTGAGGGCAATTCAATGCAAGAACTCAATGAGCTTTCTATTGTTCATAAATTATTTATTCTATTTCTAAAACTACTATATTAATCGAATCTTTATCATCTATAGGACACAGAATACAGTTGAGTTCTGAGATGAAGTGAGGATTGATCACCATGTCATGAGGATTTCACCTCAAATGAGGTCTCATGCCTCGCTTGATCTACCTAAGCATTCAAACATATTGACAATGCATGATGAATTAAAATTACTTCAATATGTAATTCAATCCAAAACGGAAAATGGAAGAAAAAATTGAAAAGTGAGAATCAACGGAAATATGAAGACTCATTCTGTAATAGAATTATTATCAAAAAAAAAGTATTGATATCTTTGGGAAACAAAAAAAAATCGATACTTCCTCAAAAATAATTAGGGCTGATTTACGGTTAATTACTTTTCTGAATTTACTAAAATATTTGCATAAATATGGTATTTATAATTATACAAAAATATGGAATTGTCTAGTCATAATTTCCCTCAAATCACACTTCAGCTGTTTTTTGAGTATAAGGAAACTCAGATAAGGAGAAAACTCACTAGATTGCATATTGGAAACAAGATAAAAACGATTGAACGGAAATGGTTGTGAGATGATGAGGATCGTCCTCATCCTCACTCACATTATGACAACAGTTCTAGACGACCTCAACAATTGCTCGACGATAGTTGTAAATTAAAACGAGAAGTAAATGGATATGTTCTATTAGATGAACAGATTTTCGAGTCTATACGTAGCAGATTTGATTTCCTCAGTAAATCAATAAGTTTTCTTTCTCATGCTTCGAATAATCGATAAAAAAAATCAATAATGTAAATTTGAATCACATTAAGAAATAACGTATATGATATTCGTTTACTTTATTTTCTTTACAAAAATCCACCTTACTGCATTTTTTACGTTGTTTTCAGTTTTAAAGCTTATTGTTTGTACATTACATTTACAAGACGTTCACTTACAAGTCACAATTTACTTATATCTGAGTAATTTGCCTTAACACTTCCTCATGGCTTTTAACTACCGTAACTCATTCAGTTCATTTGATTTCTGTTCAAGATTGTTACAGGTTGGAATGTAAATGTTAAATTGATATGCCATATGATGTATCGTAGTTGCCTTTCAGCGACGATGAAACCTCATTTCGTTGAGTGATAATTACAAATCAACAAACGGATGATGTTCAGAGGCTTATCAAATCTGACAATTTCCTCCATAATTGCTCGACATTGAAGAATACGAATGTCCCAGATTTTATTTGCCATGGCTCATACGGGATCCAAACGGGACCTTTCGATAAAAAAACAACAATAGATGAACGTCGATAAATTGTTGAAACGAGGTGAAGTGATAAATAGGAAATGAATCGAGAAAAAATGAACGAAGTTTTTATAAGAAATATTTAGGTTGAATTCCAAGAATTTCTATGTGTGAGTTAATGTGATGGTGAGGAAATGATTAAGCAATTATAGCAAAGACTTTTGAGGAAGTTTATGTTGTTTTTTTTTCTCTAACTCAATAGTACTCCGCAAGTACAATAATCGCAAAGGAAAGAGGGTAGAGTAATGAGGAAGTGTAAGGTACGATGCATAAGTTCAAACTGGTTTAATTTGATTTGTTTTAAACATTACATTTTTAAATAAATATGCATACGGTAGAAATTAAAGATGTTTCTTATCAATGATAAAGACGTGTAGATGAAATTTTCAATTGGAAAAAACTATTTGACAATTTGAAACACCTATGGATAAAATAATCACTATAAAAAATTGTATTTTACTAGAGTAGAAAACTTTTCAACCTAGTCGGTACTGAAGGAGCTTAAATTAGAAAGAGTACAGTTTTGAGTACATGAGGATACAAACATCCTCTCCTAGATGACCAGATGATGTAAGATGAAAGAATGTAATCGTGGTTAACATCGAGTTTTATCCGCAGCTGTTAATGATTTGAGAATTATGAAACTCTCTGATTATCATCGATGCTATCATGTACGAAGTAGATCACTAATATGGACGAGAGAGGACCGAATGAGAAAGTTGCTGAGGTACGCACGTTACGTGAAGACCAGTCTTTCATTCAAGTGTTCAACTACGTGATGGACTGTGTGATGGTGTAATATAGACCTTATCAAAATAATATCTTATCAATTATACAGTCAGTTTTTCTTTTCTGAGAAAAAAACAAATATGCAAATTGACAAATCACAGACCATTTCCATAAATATTGAAACATTCATCATTATTTTTTACGTCTGTTAATTTTCTTTAACATTGCATCCAATCAATAGATATCTTAACCATTGTGATACGAATAATTCTAGTAGATATTTGTATGAAGATAAAAAATTTACATTCTATGGTGATAAGTAGCAGCAATAAAGCCAAAGCTTCTAAATATGAGGATATCAAAATGAGTCTCATCATCTTGCTAGGATAATTAGAAATTGAACGCTGGTGACGCTTATTGATGTGAGGGATACGTATTGAGGAAATATTGTCGAGCACTACCGTATGCCATACAAATTTAAATTCTATTTGTTCGTTACAAATTGAGATCAAATAGTTTTAACAAATATATTAGCGTTAGAATTAAGCTGTACATTCACATATAGTTGAATAAATTACAAATTCTCAGAAAAGAAAAGCATCAGTTGATCAAACAAATTCTGTATGAATAATTTACTATGTAATGCTATAATGGGTGATGATTGTTAATTATGAAAGCGAAAGAATTCTCATCGTAGTTGAAAAATAATCGATATCGAGTCAAAAAATTCGACTAGATACTTTTCTTTCTTAGCGTAAGCATAGAAATTTGAAATGAGGAAAGAGGAAAAAAAAACAATGAATAGAAGAGGTCATAAATTCTGTTAGGGCAGAAACTAAGCACAAACGTGTTCGAGTGAAACTCCTACAAAAGACCTTATACAACTTGAATGAATATAATCAAATAGTATTACAAAGTGTTTTCTAGACAACATTGAGAGTAATCAGAAGGACGTCTACAGAAGCAAAAGAAAAATCACCTCGCAGATTAGGTTGAATCAATTGCCTCGTGTATCACATCTAACTGCACACCTATTCAACTCAAATATGTCACGTAGCCTTGGAACTAGCCGTCCTTCATACTTTCACTTACAGAAGAATTCAGTAAAACAAACATTTCTAATTAAAAAATCGATATTGTCACCATACCAACATGTACATCCAAATAAGAAAGAGAATTTCCAAATCAATACTCAACTATCGATCGAATAAATACATCTGATATATCTTTTATTAACGACAAATATAAACCATTCATGGAATGATTTGTGCTTTGTGACATTCTATAGAAGAATAATGCAATGAGGTGATGAGGTATCGCTAATGGCAATTATCGGGTCACGGCTAGAAGTATTTAGCAGATCATCAACTGTAGAAAGAGTCAATGATGAATTGATAGATATTTGCTGGTGATACTTCGTAGTGACAATGTACCATTTGAAAGAAATAAGAAAAGTTTTACAATATTCTATTTTTTGCGTTCTTTAAATCACTCTAATACCCTCAGGGACACCTTCTTACCTTATCCATTTGATAAGGTCAAGTAATATGTTTTTCCCCACAATCTTAATATACATTAAATTTAGTTAGTTTATGATTACTCAGAGTTCAAATGGGAACCAGATGTTAACAAAACTTTAATATTTCATTAGTCAGAAATATTGATAAGTTATTAACCTAGCAAAGTTTACACAGTGTTGTTTACATGGAACGAGTTATTTTCAATGAAATGGTATCATATGGAAAGTAACAAAAAACAAAACGACCAAACAAGTTCGATTGGATCATTACTGATTGATTTGTGATCTACACAAGTTGTAATTAAATGAATTTGAGTTCATTTAATCATATCAGAATATTTTTTCATAAACGTTCATCTTTCAGATAACCGAAGTAGCTCTCAACAAGGTCAATCACCTCAGTTTCGTTGTTGTGTTGCCGTAAGGAATTCAAAATCCTCAGCACATCTTTTTTTGGAACTCACATGGCCATTATCGTTAGAAAAAGTCGAAAAAAATCTAATCTGTAGAATACGGAGAGGTAGAAATTTAATGATATGATATACCGTTTTAGTAGAAAAGGTATTCATTAATATTTCGTCGTATAAAATACAATTAATAACTATAGCATATAGTTTATTTAATGTAATTTAATAAACAAACAATAGAACATTTCTTGTGATTGAAAAAAACAAACTGTATCAAATAATTGCTGAGAAGCTGAGGAGTTATTACTGAGGAAGAGAAAAATATAACAAGCAATAGATATTCATCTCTAATCAATCAAGAAAATCTCACCAATCAATGATAAGCAAGAGAAGATGACGGATTCAGCGTTAAATATTCAACATTTTCATCCGTATATAATATTATGATCCGATATTTCTTATTGATAATGGGCTTGTGAACGACAAGAACTCGTTCGAATTTGATTTCGTATATAAATCATGTCAAAGTTCGATAGGAAAATCAAAGATATTCAGAATGATATGAGTGAACATTAGCATATGGCGTAAATTTTTCACTAATGAATATTCAATGAATTGTAGAGCAATGAGAACAAGAACGCGCTCAGCTTCATGTAGTTCGATATGGATTCTCAAATAAATTATTCGACCTACGTTTGACACACGCACGCGAAAGGTCGATGATAGGACGGCGATTGTTTGTAGACAAAGGTCTCACTGGCAACGACCGATCGTTATATAAGTGAGGAGGCAATCAGAAAAACACGAAATAAATAGGTAAATACTTTGTGGATTCCCTACCCAAAAATTACATCGCCTCAACTTTTCAATTAGACTCCTATTCTCTATCTGTGACTTCATGGAACTTCTATCTGTGACCACTTTCTGGTTTGTTTTCGTTTATATTTAGCATTGCGTACGAAACTGTTAACAGCACAACGGATCCTGGTAAGTCCTATCACTGGGGCTTTACTTTTGTTGGAAATTTCATAAGAAAATTTCATTTAACATCAACTAAGGATTGAAGATTCCTTCACACAATTACATAAAACATTAGACATTGTCAACCGGTAGGACCTCAATTTTGAACTATACACGTAAAATTGCCACTAAGCAATTATCTTTGCTAGATGTATACAGAACGTAACAATGGATTCTGGTTTTTTGTTGTTCAAAGATAATCACCGTTGGCGATAACAGCTTTTTTGATCTCTTTACGTCATTCACGTTTCTCTTTCTGAAACAACACAAGCAATATACACAACAAACAAGTCCATTGCTTTAAATATTGGTGATTTGTTAAAGGAATTTAACCAGAAAATAGTTTTATCGAGGATTTATGCACTTGAAACCGTCTTTCTGTCTACCCCTGGCTTCTTATGGAAATCGCAAACAAACAACGAACACACATTTTCTTGATTGATGAGGCGGAAATGGAAATGACGACGGCACACTAATGGCGCAAGATCGTACATTATGATATCCATAGCATAGTAAGAGTCCAGGACAATAAATATCTTGAGCATTCCATGAGTTTGAAGCTGCAGCAATTATCCTGAACTAACTATGAGTATGTTTAGGATAAAAAAAGAAGTAATAGAACAAAATTATTTACAAAACACATATTGTCGTCTGTTACGTGTGGGTACAGAACATTAGACGAAACTAAAAATCTATCTATAGCATGAAAATAAGCACAACTACTAGAATAAATTAATGATCAGAAAAATACACGTTAACAAACAAAGAGCATAGCATCTGGTGAGCGAAGAAACCGAGGAACTTTAATCACCTGGTCATTTTTGTTCCTGTAGTGGTGGAGCCAAACATTGTGCAATAAATAATGGTGCAAGATGAGAAATGGGTGGAAGAGCGTGGCAAGGACCATCAAGCAAACGAATTGCAGCTTTTTTGTCAACCGGTCGTTTTGCGCTATTCGTTGACGTAACCTGTGCACTTGTTTCCAGCGGGGCAAGAGACGAAAACGGTGTTTTTGCTCCTTGGTTTAATGTTATTACAGGACTTTTTGTGTGTGACTTTGTGGTAGCAATACAAAGACCCTAAAAACAATTGGCTCTGCAAATCTCTGATATAAGGCGAACTAAAATAGGTTTCTCAAGAAAGTTAACGATTAATTCGGTAGACCATGCGACTCAAAAACGTGAATGACGCCGATAAATTGGAGTAACCATTACCTTCCCTGTCCTAGCTACAGCAAATAGCTGAGAATTCTTATCACTGACAACGAGAAGATTTAATATAGGAGCCGGAAAGCTGAAGGATCCATTCATTGATGCGGTTTCAATGTCGAAATCCATCACTAAACCCGATTTCTTAAATATTACAAAACTCGATAGAACACTACTACTACTACAAAAATAAGAGGATAACGCTGGCTTTTCTTCACCTGTATTTCCCGACCACGCGAATGATCCAAAGGATGATAAATGCACTCCTAGTGACTGCTCCAAAATCCATAATAAATCAAAACTCATTGCTGCTCGTCGCCAACATCTTATTGCCTTATCAGTTGCACAGACCAGGTAGTTTTTTTCATTAAATTCAAGAGTATTAGCACGACCATCTGTCCTCAAGACATCCATTTCCTGCATCTGAAAATAAAGAATAACTAACTTCTAGGCTCTTCAGATTTTAACCACATTAGAGATCCCGCAGTAAACAGCACAGCCCGCATCATCGATATGATAATGTACTCTCGTCAGTCTAGCCGTATGAGCATGATTGACCATTTCTTATTGCACACAAAAATATTCCGGTAAAGTTCCTCTTGTTTGAAAGGGTAGAAATCAAAATAAACTTTTTCTTAAGAATTTACAAAAAGCCTGACCATTCGGTTGATGAAATTTTTATTGCGCGTTTGAAGTACAATACGATCCAATTCAATTCAATTTTGCATGTATGCAATTCATCTGGTTTTCAGTGTACAAACGTTCTGCAAGCAAAAGAAGTTTTCTCCTAACATCGATAACTTTATCCCTTCGTATTTACTTTCGCTTCAAATCTCTCTTCATTGTTTATTATAAAGTGTGGTAATTTTGAATAAACTATTGCTAGTTAACTGATCATTGCTAATTGACTATTTAACTAATAGTTTCCCTGCAGCTCTGATAACTCCAATTTGGCATAATAGTGGCGCTGAATTTTTCAGTTGGAATCCGTGCACACCAACGTATGATGAGACGTTGATGTTGTTGCGTTGTAAGATGTATATGGCAATGCGTTCACGTATGGCATCTCTTGACGTCTGAATCGTTACCTTATATCATGTACAATCTTTTTAAAACTACTTCAGGCTAGGATAAAATGCTTGAATTGAATTTTCGACGTAGAACATACGGGCGTAGATGGCGATGTTAGCCAAGCTATAGGAAAAACATGTTTAAAATTCTAAATGTCTGACAGAGGCCACTAATTGTTTGACAGATTCAATTTTTACGGTAAAATTCACAATATCTGCAGATAAATAGCATAACTATATTTGCAAACTAGCTGTTGGTCAATTTCGGCGCAAAAACCAATAAAAAAAATATATATATATATATTTTAGTTATTTTAAAAAGGAATTCTTCTGACAGATAACGAGCATTGTTGAATGGCTAAAACATTATAGTTAGCCATGGAAGAAATTTCTCGTTAAATTATCAAAACTAAAAGCGTATATTAACAAATAAAAATTTGTAATAACATTGACCTCTACTGTATTCCAAATTACCACCACATCCGTGCCTTCTTCACCTCCAGAATATGCTGCCGCCCACATTTTATTATGTATGCTTGATGCGCAATGTAATGATTGGTGCTGAAACAACTTTTCTGGAACAAACTAAGCAAAAATAACCATTTCAACATCGTAAAATAAACGCGATAAAAATACTCAATAAATACCCGATCGATTTGACGAACTGGATCCAGCTTGAATCTGTTTTCCTCCTCACAAGTGATCCATACGTCAGCTTTGCCATTACCCATCGTTGTGATAAAGATCTGATTCATTTACATTAAGACAAGACAAAAAGATTTATGCAGCACAAAAACTACCTTGTCGTCACCACAAAGGGGATTTTTGCAACCACTTATGGAAATAGTGTCTTTTGAAACCATGAAAGAATCTCTAATCCTAACAATCAATAAATCTTTGCTTGAGCGCTCCCAAAAGCGAAGCCTTTTCTATAAGAAAAAAATTCGATAAGATTTAAAATCTTTGCAGTAGTTATAAAGTGTTAGTATCCATCTAACGAATTGTAATGAGTTTCGTGTAATAAAACAACAGACAGTTTGCTCGTATTTTCCATCAAACTAGGCGTGTACATTTCAGCTAATAGTAAATTCTGCTTAGAAAAAAAAAAGTTATGAATTTCAGCAATTCTCTTTATCGTTTAGATTTCTGCATAAAACAAGAACTAAAATTTCATCTAGTAAAAGACGTGACCGTAAAATACGCTACGACGATGGTCATATCTAATCATAAAAGGAAACTGTGATCAATGCCAAAAGTCTTCTTTTGTCATTAAATAATACTATTTTCGAAGAAATTAGGTAAAAAAACTGAAATTTGGACAAATTTTCCAGATTTCAATTCAAAGAAGAAATTGACCACATAATATTTCTGTTTCATTAGACTTTTATGTATTCAATTACTCAGATTCCGCGCAGCTTCCAGAAATAAAGCAGTCATGAATATTCAAATTATGCCATAGGCTGTATTAAATACACGGTTGGCAGCACAAAAAACATTACAAAAATTTTACAACATACGTGATCTTCATCAAAATTTATAAGTCGCTCTAAAGTGACTACTACAGTATTCGAAAAAAACACTTGTTCAACGTCAGGGAAGGTTTGAATTATACCAGCAAATGACATGTCACCATCCGCAACGTTTTCCAAGGAAAAGCTGACCTGCAAGCAAATGTACGAGATAAAAAACGAGAGAATCTCTCATCTTCAATAGTTTTATTATTTACATAGCAAATACACAGAAAGCGCATATGAATATATTTATACATATATAAGCACTCGCTTTTATACGTGATCGATATATATATATATATATATATATATATCAATAATCATTTGCGTGCATACACGTTTACATGCAGACACAAATGGTATGTGTATACACGTAGACATGTCTATAAATGCATACATACGCGTGTACAAGTACTTGTATATGAAGTACTAAAGGCTCAATAATCTACTGTCGCTACAAAACTAACATTCAGATTCAAAAGAATCAACCTGACGTAAAGTGAATGTATCAGCACACTGTATCCATTGCAATGATCCAGGTTTACCATTCATTACCACCGTTCCAGGCATGCACGGATCGCTTAAACAAACAATTTTGAAACAGTAAGAAAAATTTTAGTGCACTCATGAACAAACGTGGTGAACACAGTTGTGAATGAGCGTTCACAGGTGACGACAGTTTGCATAGAAGAAAGAATGGTCATGGTAGAAGTGAGTACTACGTGCAGTGTATTGTCCTCTGAAACCACTATGAAAGCAGATGTTTAAGAAAAAATTTATACATACTGGGAAAAATGAGTATACCAAAAATAAGAGCTAGATGGCTTGCATCTGTAGAGATAGCAATATCACGAACTGGAGCACCAAGGCGAGGAAGCATACTCGGACGGCCTGCACCACTAAGAGTAAATTTGCAAAGTACAGTCTCAGCTCCGGCAGACAGCAAACTTCCGAAAGGTGTTAAAGCAATACTGGGAGCCACCTGAATCGTTGTAAAATCACGGACACTACTGAAGAATATCATGTGAAAAGTCTATGGTTCCCAGACATTTCACAGGAAATATTGTAAAACAAGTTTTTGTATTTGTTCAGCTTCCAAAGAATATGAGCTACTCATAAGCAAATCAAATTATGTTCATTAATATTCCATCATATCAAGAACCTTAATGGTTCGAAACTGTATAGAGCAGAAGTTTCAAATATAATGCTCGGGAATAGAACTAGTGTCAACTACACAACTGTGGACCGATCGGCCTTAATAGAGGTTGTGCTACTTATTACCCTTCCGATTATTTTGGTACCAGTTAATTTGGTTGGGAACCATAGACCATATTATGAACACCAATAAGATGGAAGGCTTGGGTTGCCTAGAGGTGAATTTGGACCACATTACTGCACCTCCTCTTATCCATGTGCTTTACGGTCTCCACTACAATGATCTGTTGTACACAAAAAATCTCTCTACCAATCATATATTTATGTAACACTTATTTAAATTCATATGGTTTGAAAATAAACACTCACTTTATAGTGAATCAGCTGTTTATGGCCGTTTACAAAAATCGTTTGAACTTCTTAAGACATGGTTAGCAAGTGCTGCGAAACCTCGTCAAACAGCATAGTATTACAACTAACACCAATACTCATAGCGTATTTTATTGAGCAAATAGGAAACATCGCTTGTCGTTTGCCATCCAAAATATTTAGGAATCTTATAAATTTTACACGTTAAAACAACTTAGATAATAACCATAAGTACCAATACTATTGCTATTTTTATATATGAATGAATGTTGCCAGCTAATTTCAATACAAGTACAAACCAATATGTCAAAACATACCAAGTCTCAAAACGCAAAAAAAGAATTTTGAAACTGCTTGAAATTGATATAACTAACCTTATGCCAATGTAATGTGTAAGATGAATCATGTATACCTTTCTGTGAAACATGGGACCTGGAAAGTATGAACATATAAACACTTTATTTATGTGTATATATATTTTTTATATATATATATATATA
>KN716643.1:71024-86775 GCA_000816705.1 Dictyocaulus viviparus
TAGTTGTAATTAGTTATATTTTATTATAGTACTATATATATACTATATATACTATATATATATATATATATATATATATATATATATATAATGTATGTATAGAATGAGACGTTTCACATATTCATTAACGTCAAAAATGGTGAAACAAAATGAAACAATAAAGTACAAAACGGCCGCCAATCTCACAATCATCACCCGCCGTTCTGCTTTTTAACTGCCGTCCTTATATTGTTGTTTGTACTATATAACATCTCGTTGTTTATATTAAGAAAGTGTTGCTGTTTACATGATTAATTTAGAAAAGTTTGAGATTGAACAGAAGTAGAGACTGCAACGACATCCTCACTATTTACATTATATTTTTCTATATTCGACTCAAACGACATAGATGCCATTAAATAATTATTTCAAAACAAAAATGCAATACTTCAATGCTAAGGACTAACCAAACAAAAATTATTCCTATTGTCAATGTTGCCGCCATAGTATCACCACGGCTCGTGATTCTCTCAAAAACATTTAAACTATTACGTTGACCGAGCGCTGGAAGCAGAAAACGTAAATGACGCTAAATTAACAACGAAAGTAAAAATAAATTGATATTCGCCTTCAATTTGGGTCTCGAATACGTAATTACTGGCAGATGTTGAAGAGTTCTCTTCAGTGGGAAGTACGAACACTTCTTTGCCAGAGCAATATGCAACATATTTATTCTGAATATAGTATAGATTTCCATAGATAGTACTACCATAAAAAATAGAATTGGGACAGAATATAACTACATACTTCCACTGTTATCTGTTTATAACGAAGTCCAGCAGGAAGCTTAGCAATGCGTACAAGAGTATCGTCCTCCATCAAATAATTGGCAGAATAATATGTACCATGATCAATAATTAATACCCAACTTGTATTGTCAGGTAAATAGAATGCTCTTCTAAAGCACATACCATTATGAAGAGCAATTAATGAATTTAAGTCTGATGAAAAAAAACATCACATTATTGGGAAATTAGCAACTTTTTTCGACGAAATCCGTTGAGGTCCGTCCTCTGTTAATGTCCATTCTACAACTTCACCACCTTTTTCAACTGCGATCAACTAGAAAACTTGACAACATAATATTCTGCGAGATTAGTTGATATTGGATGAATGATGGTATAATTGAATGAACCTTATTCCGTTCTAGAAAGAAAACAGACACAATTTCATCATTATGCTCACACACACCGATGCGTTTTCCATCCGAAACTGAGAATAGTACGCAGTCAGAGTTCACACAAGCGGCAATAATTCTGGAAAAACACATAACAGTGTAAAAACATATTATTTGAAAAGTGTTCTAACAAATTCGCCCTGTTGGATTTGTTTCAGTCTATATGTGACGCCCACTTATCCAATACTTATCAGAAACTCTAACCTTTTGTTCTTTTAAGAGTGTTAGAAATTTTAAAACTGACTCGTTGAAGGGGTCGAAGGTAACATATCCAAGTGGCAGGCTTTGAATGGAATGCGTAATCCACTCATTATTTGACATAACTAGTGCAGAACAAATCAATTAACAATGCAGCATATAAAAATGACCAACGCAGAAATAATTAAAGTGTGGAACTTCTGCAAATAAAGCTCTATTTATAGAATATCTTTATTTTTTACCTAATTCTCCTGATGAAAATTGCCCTAACCACAAAAATGTTATTTTGAAAGAATTTTCTTAGCAATATATACATATATACGTGCACAAAAACCATAATATTATAATAGAACAGCATAATTTGAAAGAGAAAGGCTTTATGATAATAAATGCACATAAGTACAAGACTGGCAGACAAAATAAAGAGAAAGGAAAAGCTATAATAAAGTGTGAAGTCCATAATCCGTATAAATTGTATGCACACGACTATAAACTACTTGAGTTTTAGCAACAACATTTGAAAGAATCTCACGAATATGATTCTCTTCAGGAACACTTCCCTGTATTGATGTGATCAACTGACCACGAGAAGGAAGAGTATACATTGCAAGTCCTACGGCTTTTCGAATAACCCAGTTGTGAAATCTAAATTGGCTTTTCTATAAGCTGGCACGCAATGAAAATGTAATGAAAATACTGAAAACTTGCGACATAAAAGATGGACTTTTGACTCCAGTGAATAGGAAGACAAAATAGGACACAACTACAGCAAAAGGAATATTATTGAAAGTGGTAAGTTCACCTCGCCAAAGTAACGTCGTAGGTTTCACGGCATATAGCAGAAACACTTTCATCATTTGTGCTTCTAGCAAGGGCAGTGAGGAAGGCAACAATAAATTCCAATGCTCTGAAAACTGCAACATTTACCTGCAGCAAGAATATAATCGTCGTCACATTCATTTACAAAATTAAGTGTAGAGAATGAAAACAAAAACACACCGATGTAAGGCAAGCAATGCCTTCGAACCAGGATAATGGCGTCTCTCATTTTCAAACATAACCATGGACCTTACACTGCGATATGATTTTGGATCACTCTCCAAAAGATGTTGTAGTTTGTTCGTTTTTTCACGCACATCAATTTGCACGAAGTGGAATATCTTTCCTAACAAGCCAATAAATCTGAAAAATTACGTATATGAAAAACTAAGAGTTTATACATTCTATCCAACAACAAAGTGCAGCAATAGTTTCAATGAGGATCCTACTTGTTTAGTTCTTCATAGGCTCCTATGAAGTGACTAAGACCAACATCTTCCATGTGTTCTTCGGAGGATGCTGCTTGGAAATTTTTCAAAACCACATCGATACGAAACGTCGGTTGTTCACTCACGACTTCATTTTCTTCAACCATAATTCTGTAGCAGTGTACAATAGTCGACCGATACGATTAGGTTTCTTTATTTTTAACAGGAAAAAATTAGCACTAAGAAACAAAACATAACGACAATATCATATTTATATCCTAATCAATTACAAATATTAAAAATGTTATTATAAAATCGAATGGAACGTAGAATGTTTGAGGCCTAAATTCCATACACTTTTCAACTGAACGCCATAATATTCATGACTAATTTCATGCGCGTTAAATCAAGTACTATACGGTATATGTTTTTCATAATCATAGAATGATTCAGCCGATGTAATATGTAACTACCATAAAATTCATCAATCAATTCAATCGAATGAGATTCCAACTAACTAAGACAAATAATAAACAAAGTGAAGAAAATAGTTTAGGATTACCAATTGTTTATAATGTGGGGCAAATAAGACTGTCGAAATCAACAATCTGCTTACTTTGTTAGTTTTTAAGTAAATGCCGATCGTTTATCAATTCATTACGAGTACTCTTGATGTTTTGAGAGACATGTGAGAGATATCATATGAATGTTTATAGTTATGTCTATTTATTTTTACTCTAAGTCCATGTAACGTATAAAAAATAATCTTTTTTCATGAAAAGACGCTCAATATGAGCAAAAAAAACAAAAAGTACCACCACAGTTTTTATATTTTTGTTAATACTATCGTAATCTAATGAACATAATCCTTTGTAAACCTACATATAACATGATTTGACAACAAAAATCTATGAAGCATTTTAGGTTCCAGAGGCATGGAGTGCTAACGTGAAGGGATAGCTTTTCCTTTGTTGAGATTTTAATCAAACTAAGATTCGTAGCCTACAAATCTTGTTCCTCTCGTTTTTTTCTAGCATGTCCCAGATGTGATTTTCGTGTAAATCAAGCAAGCAAGAGAAACAAGAAACACTATTCTTACACTTCTGTTTATTTCCGCTTCACCATAAGTTTTTACTACCATAATTCGACTGGTTACTTATAATGACATCATAGATTGTTAAGCGGTCATCAATTGATTCGAATTCGAAAGTACTGACGATCGTTGGGCTTATAATTGTAGGCATTGCTCATTATCATATAAAAAACCTACGAAATGAAAAACCGTGAAGCCAAATAAAAACAATATCTTACTAAATAATATGAGGTTTTCAGGTTAATGATGCCTTTTGTCAAAACCGCATCATATTTTATTAAAAAGCATGGTGCTAATATGCTCCAAGGCGATTTTAGTCGTTCTACGTCTCCTGCAAAACTGAGCACTCCCTGATTGTCAATCGACTCATCTAATTATATGATACATAAAAATCACGTGGATAACGTCGGAGTCTTAAATCTCTGAGTCTTCGAGAGCTTGTTATTTCCAGAACGTTTATTAGCTGCATTAGTGTGTTCGACCTGCTCCCCCACTGTTATTACGTCGGTGTTTTCGAACCTTATTTATGTTAGTTATGTTATTTTCCATACTTTCAATAAACTTACAAGTTTTCCTGATAGGCTGATGTTCTTTCTAATTTTATACGTCACTCAAATTCAATGAAAACTTAATCCAAGATAGTTGTGAGTCTGTTCGTTGTCTTTGTTTTTATCATTTACCAGTCTTATCAGTTGAATTATGGGCAAAGATACGTAATATTGTGGTTGATAGTTTGCTAAATAAATTTTCATTATATATGCAATAGTTACTGATCACTCTTCTTCTACAAAAAGACTAGGATTCGGAATGAAATCAATGTGAGGAATTTCCATAGTCTTTGGCTGCGTAATCTTGTCCATTTCTGTTGGATAACTTTCACATATATTTGTTTCTTCGCAATTCATCCAAGTTTCGCAAGATATTTTCGCACTAACACTATTTTATTAGACGTGCGAGACTTATTTATTTACACTTTTGACAACTGTTTATGTGATTTAAAAGTGTTGCAGCGTTCGTTTGCTGCAGCATGGTTTTTCGTATTCCTTGTTCGTCTATTATTTGTCGATTTCGTCTTAGATTTATTGGTTTAGAAATCTTGGATTTTTTATGTGCCTTAGGTAATATGTTTATGGATTATACCTGCTTTTATCAGTGAGTAGTGACTATTGAATTTCTTAACTGTGAAATGAAATTTTTTCACCATTAGAAGAGCTACTAGAAGCTGAAACCTTAATGTATGACTGATTGTGGATTCCATTGAAATGACTTACTTCAAACTATGTGTTTTGATTTACCTCAAAATTTATTTTGGAAGGGTTTTCATCCTATTTAGTTTTTCTCCTGCGATTAATGACACAGCGAAAGTTCAGTGTTTCTAACAAAATATGAAGGGATGGTTTTTTGCTGCAAATTCAGTTATTTGTCGGAATAGAACGAATGCTAATCGGCACTTTTTTAGCCATAAAGCTAGTTCTTGGAATTGAGTTCAGTAGAATTTCTCAAGCGAATAATCATATAGGCTTGGTGGTGTTTAACGAAATGTCATCAATTTCTGAAAGTACTTTGAGGCTCCATTTCAGATTTATCAATATGCGTAGAATTATTGTAAAATTTGGTCTCTTGAAAATGTCCCTGATATTGTGCTGTTTTTTAAATTTGGTTGTTGTTCCTATGTGATCGTCTGCAGACTGAGAGACCGTTATTGAGTCTCAGTCTCATTAAATGTGTGTTCCACTTTTAAAGAATGTTTTCAGACAATGATGGCTTTGTCTCTTCAAAATCTTGGTCGTGGTGCTAAATTGTCGTTGTGAGTTATTTTCTAAATTTTTCCTTCCATATTACATTTTCTTTATGAAAACCGTAAACTTTGTATTTCTTTCCAATTGTATTCTGTGTAGAGTGAGAGCTAAACACAGTCTTCCTGACCTTCCATACGACTACAATGCTCTAGAGCCTGTAATTTGCAACGAAATAATGCAGATACATCACCAAAAACATCATGCAACTTATGTTAATAACTTGAATATATGCGAAGAGAAAATTCATGATGCCTTATCAAAAGGTACGTGTGGTTTTCTTGTCTCCTGTGGTCAAACTCTGCTTATTGGTGCATACATTTTTTCATAGGAAACATAAAAGAAGCAATCGCACTCCAGCCGGCGTTAAAATTCAATGGTGGTGGTCATATCAATCACTCTATCTTCTGGACAAACCTAGCCAAAGATGGCGGAGAACCTAGTAATGAACTTATGACAGCAATTAAGGTCGGTGTCTTGAAAGATGCGTTTTTTTTTGATGTCATGAAATCATTCACCATGAAATGAAGGTTATGGTTATTTGGGTGGTCACTCTTTAGGATTGGCGCGAGTATCAACAATCTTCCATTCGTTTTTTTTTCGCATTATTATCTTTCACAGTACTGTCCTAAACATATAGTGCCAGTAGCAGGGCCGATTTAAACATCTTGAAATTTGTGGCTGTGAGTCGAGCTACTTGAAGTTTGTCTCAATGTGTTCGCACACCTTGCATGTATCGCCTAAATGGACGTTTGCATTTTCTTGTGTATCATTCTGCAGTTCTTTCTGTCCATTGTTATCTTCTCATTATATGACTAGGCCATCTGTTTCGATTTTGATGTGTATTCTCTGGGTCTTGCGCACGAGGTAATTCTCGAAGGATAGTACTGCAAAGTCTTTTTTCGCAGTTGAGGATTGTAGAATTAAGGGAAGGTTGAATTTCCGACAGATCCAATAACCTTGCTGTTGTTTGGATGTGGTTCCTACAGCAGAAACCTTTGTGAAATCATGTTCTACAGAGGTTTATCCACTGTTTTCAACGCTGCAAGATAATCTTCATGAAAAGTCTATGAGGTACAGTCCCCAAGCAAATCGGGCAGTAGTTTTGAATATCTTTTTGTTCTCCCTTCTTGTGCAGAGGGATTGTGCGCGAGCTTTTTCACTGGTATGGAATCTTTACATTCTGAAAATACCTCGTCATATGACTTGTAGTTTGTTGCTAGCAGCTCGAAGGAAGTCGACATTTATCTTGTTTGGTCCAGGAGCTGTGCCACTTTTCATGCATTCTATTGCAACCCACATTTCAGTGGGATGAAATCGTGGAGCGAGAAAGATTGCTATAGAACTTCTTCTTTACCAATCCCATATGGTTGCGAAAAATGGGCAGGACTCCGTGTTCGTTTAGCAAAGCTGAGGGGTACTTTAATCACGAAGTTCTCGACGACACTCCTACAGCCTAGTTCGTTTTGGGACTGATTGAAACAATTCTGCTGGATTGTATCGCTTGGAATCTTTTTTGTAACGATTTCCTACAAATGGCATTGATTGCCAGCCCAGTCAGATGTGTCGCAGTTGGATCTAGTATGTTTTCTTTTCGCGTAGAGAATTTCCTTGATTATTGCAAAAATACGCTCTGATCTTTCCAGTTAGCATTTTTTCCATTATAAACGACTTATTTTTTCTTTTTCTGTAATGACAACATTTTTCTCAAGCTCTTTGTTGAAACGAATCTTTGCAACGAGCGAGATACTATCAGATAGAGTTGGAAATGGTTGAAATACTGATGTATTGAATAGAGATTCTCTGTTTTTGATAATGTCTCCGTGTGAGACATTTGATTTGGCGACTCTGCACCATTTAGTGAATATAAGATTTCGTGGTTTGAGACAAAGCATGTCTACACGAGGAGACAAAATTTTGTAAGAGTCGATGAGGTGGGCAAAGTGTGAGTGTGAGACAAACGCCACCGACTTTTCGTGTAGAAACCTTTTCTTGAAGAATAACAAGAGTCCCTTTGCTTAGTTGTCTAATGTCGGTTTTTCTATTCTTGGTCACCTTCAAAGGTGTTATGTGGAATTTGATGCATTTCATGGCTTGAAGAAGAGCAAAGAGATTGGCGTCCGAAGAGATTGCTCTGGCACTGTACGTGTGAAGTGTGTCCGTGGAGTGTTGTAGGTATGTTCATTGGATCCGGTTTCATTGATGTCACACTTAGCCTGAGATTTGATCCCCTCTCACCGGTAGTATCATTGTACGACGTCAAATAAGACGGAGTGTGTGGGCTGCCGATGTGGAAGTCTTGATATCTTAGCTTTGTCTCCCTGATTTTTTGAGAAACCACTACTATAGAGTTTTCATGGTTTTTACCACAGGCAGTCACTGGCTCTCGTGGGTCAGAAACATATGCCATCTTGTGACTTTATTTCATCAAGGCGATTTCATCAAATCCTGATAGGTTTACTATTGGTTAAGTTCCTACGTCGAAATAGATATACTGCGATAGATACCTCATAGCCAGCCACGTTAATGCGGTAAACCGTTTGAGATGCGAATTTTATGACTAACACTAAGACCTCACATACTTGTTTTTTTAGTAAAAATTTGAATGACATGTTATTGAAAAGTCTTATTTCGTGCCTGTATGAATTTAGATTTGTTTATAATTAAGTCAAACGCATTTGACAGTTTCTAGTTGTTTTTCTTGTCGATTCGTATTACCGTATACTTAAGAGGCATGGATTTCATTTTTGCATAAGATGTTATTCACCAAACTTTTTTTTGCTAATTATGTTCTATTTGCGACCGATTCTGTAGATTTTATTGAGTTTTTGCGGAATCCATCAAACATTTTGATATCACTATGAAAGTGGGTTAACTGAACCAATGTCTTTCTCTGTCAAACTTGAATGTTTCGAATGTTTCAGTCACGAACTACATAGGAAATCTTGTTTATAAGATCGTAGCACCTCAAATACGATTACACCCGACCTAATTATCACTCGTGTAGTTTTCTTTTTTTTAATTGGAAAGGTGATATATTTGGTGATTGAAGAAGCTTTGAAGTTTGAGGAAATGTATTGTGATAGCTAACGTGACGTGTTTAACATTTTGACTTAAGTTCAATCACTGAAATTTTATAAATATTTGACTAATTTAAAATATGCTAGGAGATTTTGCGGTTCAAAGTCTTGCAAAAAAGTCAAAATTACAATGGTAGTATTTCAGAACGATTTTGGTTCACTTGAGAAATTGCAAACCGACTTATCCAGTGCTACAGTAGCTGTACAAGGTTCGGGTTGGGGATGGCTTGGATATTGTCCAGCAGCAAAAAGGTTGAAGGTTACTGCTGACTTCTGTAATTTAGCTTTCCTTTTTTCGAAATAGCTCATTTCTTTTTTTTGAGTTTGTTGACTTTCTGAATTCTTACTAAAAGCTTTTCCCAGATCGCAACATGTGCCAATCAGGATCCTCTAGAGCCTACAACTGGACTGATTCCATTGTTTGGGATTGATGTTTGGGAACATGCGTATTACTTGCAGTACAAAAATGTTCGCCCTGACTATGTGAAAGCAATTTGGAAAATTGTCAACTGGAAGAACGTCAGCGAGAGATTTGCTAAAGCAGCGAAACCGTAGTTGTGTCGTTAACATTATTTTTGCATTATTTTGAGTTTATTTAATTGTAGCTGTGTATACCGGTGTACATAAATTTTCATAGTGATTTTTAAATAAATGTGAGAGTCGAATTTTTCATTTGAAGGGAACCATGGAATTATCAAAGGAAATAAGTACTTACTTTGATTTTCGCTTCTGATTCCTTTCATTCTCGATTTGAATAATCGTAATTCATCATCGAGAGTAAACGAATAGTTGCTAAAGATGGATTTCATCCTCAGGCACTCCTTCTCAATTCAGGTTATGAGAAGCTGGGTCTGCAGTATATGTTTTTCACATAATGCTGCATAGATCATAATTCGCTTCATTTGTGTTGTTTCAATATTCTTATTATAGAGGATTTTTCTATATTAAACATAGTTCAGTTGTAATCCGAAATACTTCTTTCATTCCCAGGTTAACTGCGCAAAGTCTTTCAGTTTTTGAGGCACGTAGAAAATTTATATGTCAGAAGTAATACTTAATTACTTGTCAAATTCGACCGTCTATTAAACGACTCAGGTGCTTAGCAAGAGAAAAACTCAAGAAGGGTACGCAATAAGAACGTTGGTAGTGCTCGAATTTCAGACCATTGAGATTTATGAGGTACACGCCTGTCTAATTAACCCGAGCCACACGTCTGCAAAAATGCGTTGTTTTCAATTTCCGACCTCTTCGTGGATTTGTTCTTAATGTTGGGTACAATGAACCGGATTACACCAGTGTGAGATTATATCATTGATGATTGAGTAAGTATTAATTTAATGCATAAATTTTTCACCATTTTACAAAAATCAAACAAATGTCGGACCTTTAGACATATTCGTAGTTTTATTTTATTTTGCAATTATATTAAATTGTCCATAGTTGTGCTGAGATGGCCGCAAAATTCGGAACCTCAGGCGGGACTCGAATCCGCACTTGCAGATATCCGGTCTGCCGTGCTGATCCATTACGCCACCGGGGCCCGTGCTATGCGACTACTCAATGCTTCACTTATAGTAAGTGGGTGCCATTAGCAGCATTCGCGTGTTAATGGGTACGATCTGGCTAGCCGATATCGGCATTACATCCAGTTAAGCTGATGACTGTGCTTTCATCAATGATTGAATAATGCTTTGCGTTTGGAAAATGTATTTTGCTAAGTGAAAGTCATTATCCATTCCAACGTTCAAGAATCGTCAATGTTTTCATAACTTTAGTAGGTTTACTACAGTATACAATCTAAATTGCAACATATGTGATGGCTTTAAGTCTAGTCCATTTAGTTATTTCCTTAATATCAACTCTCTTAATGCGTTCGAGTTCATGCTGATGTCCTTCAAGTCCAATGTAGTTTTTTATTCAATGAGTTAGCAATCTGTAATGCGATGGAGAATTTCATGTGAATTCATTTTTACAACAATTACTCAGCTTCTTGTTGTGCTTACATATTCCTACAGAATATATTATATTCTAACATGAGTATCTATTCATATCGGCGTATTGCTCGAATTACTGTCATGTCGTCATATTTCTCATTGTGTTCATGACGGACGATACGTTGTGGTCCAACAACTCTTCATAGCAAGGTGATTTGATAAAATTTGGCTATTGATATTTATAACAAACCGTTTTTAGCTAATCACGAAAAAATATTCGGATGGACTCCATCCTTCCCTCAACTCCTCACTGCGAAACGAAAGGGAACAAAAAGCGCATTTTACGCTCACTTTCCATAGACAAATTGCGGTTAGCTCTTTTTTTCAAATTAAATGACATGACCATAACCAATTTGGACTAGTTTTATTCGTCCTTTTAGCTTACTGGTTTAGCTCCTTTTATATGTTGCTCCGCGATGTATTGCTACTACTAATCGTGATTTATTGATTTTGGTTTATCGTGTGAACGAAAGCTGTACCACCCAAATCTAAATTTAAAACGCTAGTGTACACTGACGTCCTCTCTATTCTACCACGGACACCAATTCAACATCGACCGATTCAGTTCAACTCGACGCACCCGTTTGGAAAAACTACCGTTTGGTCGCAGTCGCATGACTCAGTTACGATATCAAGTATGTGCTGTCATACTAAGAAACTCTTCCACAACTCAAAGATAACAACTATGAAAAAACCAAGTTCATGACTTCTAGTATAATTTTAAGCTTCCGTGCTTCAACTCTAAATTTTATGCAGGTAAAAACGAACGGTTTTAAGTGTGGCCTGGCAAACAAGAAGTAGCCGTTCTGGCAATACCAAAAGTAGCTGTCACTTCTTTGCATACTTGAATATTAATTGTTTACTCGTCTTCATTTATTGTGCTCACTTCAGCATATCATCGATTTATCTTCTTTCTGGTATTCGTTGTCGTGATTTGCAAGCTAAGTTACGGCAGCTGCGAATATAGTCGATTAATTCTTTTAACGAATACGTGAGCGTAACTTGTATGTGGTCGTCATAGTAAATGTAGAGAATACTCTCCCGACCGGTCTCCACTTTATATCTATAACAACAATAACTATTACAGGAAAACTGTTCGTGGTATTCATGACGTGACCAACCATTAGTCAATATATCTGCTGCGTAACAGAGGGCTTGGAAAACTGTAAAATAGAAGAGGTTACAGTATACTTTGGGTAGGTGGCTTTTTTTAAATGCTCTATTCCAGCTCCCTTCTTCATGTTGTTTTCCATGTTCGTTGACTATCTCATGTACCCCATATGAAGTTGTCCCCGTTATTGCAAGAGCATGTCTGTTGAGCTTGCCACCGTCACACCATTGGTTTTTTATGAACTGGGTTTTTTTTCAACTATATATGAAAAGTCCAGTGAATTTTCTCCTTTCATTGAATTCAGTGGTGATCACATCTGCATGATTGATTGTTTTTGAAAAAGTGACGATGTCAGCTGCAAAACGATGATTTGACAGGAATTTTCCATCAACGCGTCGGATGTATTGAGATTGAGCTTCAGTTTTAATTTCATGGCTCTTTAGTATCAATAGAGATATTGGACACCACAATATTTTGAGGTCTAAAGATTACCATAATCAAGAGATTGTTTTTAGCTTGCTTTCATTATTACAACACAGCCAATTCTGTCCCACGTTATGCAAAACAGAAAAAAAGAAACTATTTCAAAAGTAAGGAAAAAAAAATTTTTGATCACGATTTTGTAGGAAACTTTTAGTCGCATCTATACTTAACTGAGTGTTCATTAAAAGTATAATGTGACATCGTTTTTGTAAGAAGGAGTATAAAGATGTTTTATTCAATCTTAAGCATAATAATCTTCATGTTGTTATTTTCTTGACTTATTGAACACATCACAGGTTTTGTGTCCAGGTCTCCACTGTCCGTTGATGCAGAAATCATATAACATAACTGAAATCGTAGATATGAAAATAAATCGATTCTACTTCTTCAGACCACTCTTTTCGGTTCCAAAAAGGTCAAGAGAAGTGCTGAGTTAGCACCTTCAAAAAAAAATGCAATTAAAAATTGGAACATTAACTCACAAGTGGCGCGTCCTCCAGGGGTGTATGGCGCACGGCAAATGATACCTACACCTTGGCCTTCTCTGACTGGTCCAGGCGGCCTAAATGTTGCACCAACAACAAGGATGAGGATCACACCAGTCTGGTACTGAATTGAAAACTTTCATGTTTTTCTTCTCATTCTTTCTTAGAAATAGGAAACATGAATTGAAGACATTATATGATTGATGCTTTCACGGAAGCTAACCAAACTTACATCCGCCCATAGAGAGCGCAATGGAGGCGATCAAAAGGAGCGAACGAATCATTAACGACGACATTGTTGCTAAAAATATCGTACAAATGGAAATCGCTATTGAAAAGGCGTCATAATTATTCTGTACAATCAAAGTCAGATAGCGGATATTGTGTTAGAAAAGATTTGTCAGTTATGTTGAAGCTGAATTAACATCATAGGTTTCTTTCTTAAGAATGAAAGAAGAAATGACGACAATAATAGTAATGCGTCAGTAGAAATCTTCGTACCATGTCGAATGAATTTTTAGACTCCAACGGTCTGCTTTTATAGAAGCACGTTTCCTTTTTTTTTCTCTCGATGTTCTTTTGTTCTTTGGTCAAATAATTGAATGCAACATATCGATTTGTTCTGAAAAATCTAAGCTAAAATTGGTTAACAGATAATTGCAATTGCACATATACAGGTGATTTTTCAGATTTGAATTCATTCAACGTTCGAATTGCATTCCATGATTCCCCTCAGAATACAGGCTGTTGTATTTTGGAACGATTGGCGAGAAATTTCACTACCTACTTATGAAATTCTTCCAGAGCGAAGTCGAGGAGGTATTCGAACAGTATCGTTATTTTATCATTTTTAATGCATAAGCATTTAAAATTTCATTACCTCATTTCGAATATCTACAAGGCAGTGTGAAACACAGTAGTTTCAGTTTACACTGAAAGCTTTAGGCATAATAAAAGTATCCATAAAGGTGAAATCCAAGCTAGAACTTCCACTACTGTGCTACGCACCACTTCAAAATGTCAACAATATTCTTCTTCTTCAAAGTATTTTTATTTTCTATCAACTATGACAATACAAAACAATATTTTAATACTTTGAAGTACTAAATACTAGAAAAATTACATCTATGTATCCGGTTATCCCGTAATGATTAGCTTAACTGCAGTGCCGATATCCACTCATCATATTGAACAAGTTGACAGCCGACTATTAATAACATACGAAGCATTGAGTGGTAAACATAGTAAAGCGAAAGCTTTGACACTGTAATTGGTAGGCACAACAGACTCCACATCTGTGAGTACGGGTTCATGACCTGCCTAAGGTTCCAAGTTTTGCGACTAACTTAGTATCATTACGGATCTTAGATAATCAGATAATTGTTGGCGTTGATCAATCTCGTATGACGGGATGCACCAACGCATTCATCTTCAACGTGATATCATGGAGGTGGTTGAATGCGTGCCTGGTCTATACAATGACTTGAGTTGACCACTCTTCACCAAGTCAGAGCCAGTTATCTTACCCAGATTCCTCTGGTACCAATTTACTGACCCCGGAGGGATGGCGGGCTTAGTGGGCCTGGGGGGCGTCCGCGATCTGATTGGGCCGGCGTGTCACTGCGGCACCTCTACCACTGAGCCACTGCGCCCCCATTACGGATCTTACAACTACTAATGTTTGTATGAGTTCGCACCTTGTAGTGATGTGCCAACCATTCCCCAAGGTCTTACAGTAAAGGCGCTTCAAGAGGAGTGATCTATGCAATGACTTGAAGGCACAAGTCCGTTGCTCACTCTGTGAGTGGCTTATCTCTCCACGTAATTATGGTACCGACTCATCGACATTGAGAGATGGAATACATGGTTAGCCTGAAAGTAGACATGAACCCACGTATACGGTATGAAGCCCGCGTGTCACGGCCCGTGTGACAAGCTTTGACTCCTATTAACGATTTTTGTTTATTTCCTATTAACCATGACATGTTATAATAGTTTGGTGACTATTGCCATAATGATACCTAGTTGATCAAAAATCACTCATTATCTCATATTTGATTGTGATAGAATATTTTTTATTGGTCTTTCACAGAGCCTTGTGTGCTGGATTGTTGTGTTGATTTGATTTCGAGTCTGGAAGCCGTTAGGTTTGCCCTAGCCTCAAGTTACTTGAAGACTGCGGACCTCAGCATTTGTAAATCAAATATCTTGACTGTGGCCTTGTTTAGCAATATTCGAGGTTGGTAAATAGTGTTTTATTGAAAAAAAACAATAGAACACACACACATTGCTAACGTGTTAGCAGAATCGCATTCTTCAAAGCATAAAAAAGTTTATGTCAATTATGTGATCTATTTGAATAGTTAAACGAGCTATAAGGCTAAAATCTAAAGTAGCACTTTCACCATTCACCACTGATATTTTTAAGTGACTTTTCACTATGTCTTTGGTGTTAGATTTTTCCTTCCCAGACACCAGATTCGGTACTTAGGAAATTGCGAATGACGGAGTTTTGTGAATCTTTACTCATTTATGAGGACACACTTATGCATGAGGACACTTTCACTATGTCAGTTCGTCACACTATGTCACACTATATGCAGTTCGACTTTGTAGTAACACCACTTTAGTAGAAACTCAGAATCTTCATCTAAGTACACTACTGAAGATCAAAAAATAATGTAGTTCATCGTAGATTACAAAGTTTACTAAAAACAAGCGATGAGCTGACATAGCTGTTAATTGGTTTTAAAACTTAAACAGTTACATAAAAAGTTCTTCAAATACTAGAATTATGTACAGTAATAGAGCTAACTTATTCTTAATTAGGTGGTTAATAATGAACAATTGAATGTACGCTTCATTCGTAATTTTATTTTGTTTTGCAATGATATTATACTGTCCGTAGTTATGCTGGGATGGCCGCCAACCGTTAACGGGCGAGAACTGATAATGGTACCCACTTACTATGATTGAAGCACTGGTTATAGAGCAAGGCCTCGATAATGTGATGGACTATCACAGCTGACCGGATATCTGTAAGTGCGG
>KN716644.1:9205-37299 GCA_000816705.1 Dictyocaulus viviparus
CGTTAGCAACATTACTATAGCGTGAAGTTCACGATAGTTTTAGCGACTATAGCAGTGACTATGACACATACATGTCATGAGATGACTAATCATTGAAATAATATTTTCACAAAAATCACCAGTAACCAATGTATTGTCGTCTTTTTCTAATTCTTATATATAGACTAAGAATAAAAATATATCTATGAAAACAATACCTATTTTATGCGATAAGTAGTGATTGAGTGGGGAGAAATGTAAATTTTAAGTTCAATTTTTTAAGAGGGACGACGGCACACGAGATCTCTCACAACAACGAACTGCATTTCTTCTCTCTCGATTCAGAATCCACGGTAAAGAAGTAGGTTCCAAACGCTGTCAATCTTTTGATATCCGTACACCTCTTGAGGTATGATAAGATGCAAGTCTGCTCGGTGAGAACAAGGTACTTTGCACACAAATGCATTCATAATATGTGCTCACTGAATGCATCTGTACAGAGAATGTCTTTTTAGAGGCATCCTTAGATGAGTTAAACGTTGACTCTAATCTATCGCGTGCTATGCACCTACGTATTTATTTCTATCCAGATATTATGGAGGTAATTAAATACGAGTCTGCTTAATACAATGGCATGAGGAGAGCAATGTTTACCAGTATAATGCTCCTCTTCTTTCCCGTAGCTCTCTGTTAGCGATTCAACGACGACGGGAATGACGGATTTGGTAAGCTCAGTGAGCTCGCATCAGCAACCACACACTAATTCGACTGTATGCATAAGGGAAATACCTCCAACCGCTGTGTCACGTTCATCTTTATCATTATAAAAAACAAGACTTTTGTCTGTCGAATAATCTCTTTTCACATTTACATTTCAAAAAAATATGTCGAAAAATACGAACGACAATTAACGTCCATATTCGTTAAAATGCCACTAAGGGATATAGGTTTCGCCATTTTGTAAATATACTTGAAATTTGAAAGCGCTTAAAAAAATGGTATGAAGGGCTGCATTGATACGGAAGGTCGACTTCAACCCAAACAATCTAATCATGCAAATCTAATCTAATCATTCGGCAAATCATTCATTATCGGCAAATTGGTAGCGGAGTAATATTGGCGGATGAGCAGATATGATTTCATGAAGATAGGTCAATATAAAAGGCCTATCTGGTAGTTCTGTTCAGTTCTGGAATGAAAGAAAATACAAATTCTTCTTACCGTCAGTCAACTTTAATAAATTATATGATTGTCATTATTACTTTCTTCTTACAAGCGTGACGAAAAAGAGAATAAGAAAGAGCAATAAAAATAGAGTCGAAAATACGCGAATTAAAAAAGTGCTTACATGTCATTGTTGTTGTCATAGAGATAGGCAGAACTTTCCGCTAGGCCTGATACAAATCAAACGCATTGAATTATTTCCACGATATCAGCGGATAGACGTGTGACGCATCATTGGGACAGATTGGACAAATACTTATCTGTGCAATTAAAATCTAATCTTAACACTTTCTGAATATCAATTAGTACTTGTTTGATGACTATTCAAAATGACTGGAAAACAACTTAATCTTCTCTCTTATGAACACCGTGACGTCATTATTTTTCTTCACTACGCTGCTCAAAAAAAGATGCCATAATTGTAGTTCCAACTTTTTTTTGAACATGCACACAGTTCTTTTGTTTGTATTGTGTATTAATATATTGAAACTTATCAACAAAGCTTATTCTATACACTTTCGTTCTGTATAATTGACATAAGACAATCTGTATCACTGACGAAATTGTAAACGACAGAATTTAGGACACCTAAACTATAATTTCGACGTGTCTAATTCTATGAATTCAAAACCAAACGTAATGCGACGCAAATCAATTTTGGACGATAAAGCGTGGAACTAGAAGAGAACTTAAAAACGCACGGAACATCTTTGGTTTGAATAATTTCACTGCGGCAAATTCGGTCTCCAAGGTGAAGGTTGTGTGTTTTGCTAGTAAGCACAATAAATTTAAGACTCTATTGAGAGTAAACACACACACACACACACACACAGCTTTAAAAAAAAGCAAAGGAGCTGTGAGCAAGCACAAAAAATTATTTCTAATATTTCAAAATTGAATGTCTAACAAGTTTACGCCGCACGAGTTGAAAAACAACCAGTCATATTTTCAGTTTTGGGCGTTTTTTTTTGCGCAACAGAACGACAGGTTTGACAACCGCATAGATGTTCAGCGAAAAGTAGACATCTTACAATAATCGATGACTCAGCCACCGAACTCTGATAAAGGACCGTGATACTTTTTGAAACCGTAATTGATACGAGATCATGTCTTTTGGTGTTTTTCTGCCGAACAAATCTGCTACAGCTTTCTGATGTGGATCAGATTATGACAAAGTAGATCAGATAATTCGTCAATATAGGCAAGATGCTTATCGACTTTGGATGCGGAATTATACCTCATTCACTATAATAACTAGGGCGACCTTTAAGTTTACCAACAAATTCTCAGATAAAGAATGCCTCAAGGATAAAGCCAATGCAGAAATTACCCTTAACGATTTTCATGATGCTCAGAAGCACGGGACTCCACTTAATAAACCAGAATTATGCCATTTTTGACAACAATGCGCACATGTATACATTTTAATGGCTTCTACTAGAATTGATAGATATCCAATCTGAGATAAATTATTGCACTTTAAATAGACGAGCTGAAAATCGACATCGATTTGTGATATCAACAACCTAACTTATTTAAGCTAGTATATTTTATTGAGCATATATTTTAATTGGTACTGTAATATCGCGAACATGTCTTGAATAAATATAATGACATCATTGCAGATGACTTTCGTAAATCTAAATTTACATTCGGTTCCATTCGAAGACGTGAATGAAATCGCTCAACAACCCGAAGTAACTAAGACAGCCCAGAAACGCTTGCAACAAATCGAGACTCTGCTTAGAGAGTGGGTATTATTTACTTCAGAAAAGAATGTGGATATATATACAGAAATAATAACGACATTTATTTTAGAAATTCAAATGTCTTATTTTCTTTGCAACTCAATCTAATGTAATGTAAGCTATCCTCTTAGTACTTGATGTCTATGTTTATAGAGCAAAAAAAAGATGGACAAAAGTAATTAGATGAATATTGAAACTATACAGTTTTTGAAACTGATTAAAATGATAGTAGTAGCCAATTTCTAACAACAAATCAGGCGAAACATACTTCCAGGCTAGAAAACGAAGGATTACGAGAAGACGCTATAATCGTCGCTGGAGCATTTAATGCACAACTACACGAAACTCAGCTACTTACAGTACGTTCAACACAACTACAGGTTCTCCACTGCATGTATCCGTCGAATCCATTGCAGCATCTCGCGAAAACGCAAATGGTTAAGACCGTAGCAAAAAGAGACGCTACTGGCCAAATTGCTGCTATTGAACACTTCGACAAACACGGCAGGGTAATTCACTACAGTCCTCACAAAGGAACTGTGGAAAGTCATCAAGATTGCTCAATTATTATGACTCACCTGTATAGGAGAACACATCTGAAGTACAATAGCTACACTTTTTACAGAACGTTACAACGGTGGAACGGCAGCGGTTTGACCTCCATTCAATTCATGATTGGTTTTTCCGACTAGGCAGGGGTCAAATGGCGAAAAAGTAGTTGTTCTACATGTTTATGTTATTGTAATTGTTATTTTGGCATAGCCATATTTATGCATTACCTAGTCTATCTCTCTCTCAAATATGTACACCTCGTCAAAAAAAAGTGAAATTTGATTTCATACTATATTATTGTCATTTTTATCATAGAATTTATGTCCTGGAATTTGTATTACTCAATCCATTCTTGTTATTAACTAGTTTTTCAGATATAATAGCGAATTAGCTCCAGTCACTTTTAAGGGTCAATTGAAAGAACAAAGTGTATTCTTCCAGGTAGAACTGCTAACATCCCAATTTTCCCATCTGAGATTTTTTCCAAATATAATCCTTCAACAAAAATGAAATTCAGCCTTCACGCCACTACGAAATAAGCGAGTCGGGCAAAGAAGAATTCATGCGCATTCTTTGTCCCGCTTGGGCAGATCGTATTCTTTACAACGGCAAAATGGACTTGCTTTTCAGACACGTGAGCATTATTAAAACATTTTAAAGCTGTCGTCACATCTATCTGTTCTAATGTAAGCTCATATCACTATACCACTAAAAAAATATTCGTAGATCTTCTAATGATGTTTAGTTCCAGGATTCATTCTGCGCTTCTGGCTTATATTACGGGTTAGTCGGCAAAGAAGTGCATATAGGGCAATATAAACCAGTAGCCCTTCACGCAACCATATGCCTCAAATAAGCACTTTGGAATGATTAAATTTCGACGATATCATTGTAATACTAGAACTGTTAGAAATTATAAGACTTGTGAAAAAAATGCTACTCTCACTGTCATTGTTAATTTAATCGTTATTGAATAGTACACTAATATCCGTCTTTTTTAGCATGCAGTACTTTAGATTACAAGATGATTGGATACTTCGGCATTTACGAACTGCGATAAACGATTTTAATTGTTACAAGTTCCGTTGTCATACACATACATACATACACATCATACATGGCAGTTGTCTTTCATTTTCCACAATGAATCACGTCATATACCATTACTGAAGAATCCATATCTAACGCATACAACATATACAGGTGAATTAGCTTGTATATTTTTTGTACCACATATACATTGAGATAAAACAATAATATAGAAAAATGGACATTTTCATGTCAGTTAAAAATATTGAGGCATAACACAAATCGTACCCGGTGGATCACGACTTTTTCAGTTGTTGTTTATTACTGAAATTAAAAGCTACAACAATGCCTTCTCGTGAAGTGTGCTAGAATGATTTCAACAATAGGATAAGGCATGCTATAAAAAAACAAACTCAAGGCACGGACGAATCGTTTCTGCTCGGACTGCATCGCATCTTATAAACGCACAAGTCGCCTTGATGCATCTGATCAGTTACTGCACCGTAGCGTCTACAAATTACACACTATAAACAGGCACCTTAAGTGTGATGACTTACAAATCGGAATCTGAAATAAACTGCTCAATTGTAAAAGCAAAAAGACAAATATATGCCTTTTTTCAGTAGGTAACTTATTGCTTCTCCAAATAAAGCAGCATTTCAAAATAGAATAAGTATTTTCAACTTAGTATTTCTGAACCACAACTCCTTGATCGGAAAAATGTGAGCTCAATACCAAATATAATATAGCTTTTGTGATGAAAACAATCATCGAAGCCATTAAAACTCCGATTGGTGATCATTAATACCGTTTCCATTCGTATAAAAACTAGTTTGCTGGTTTCAGCTAATAATACAAGAGATTTTCTAGCACGACCTCGAAATAAGTTGTGCGAATACGGCAAGAAGTAGCGGGTGAAAGGTGATAAAATATCCACTTATAATAAGTGAAGCAAGGAGTGTTGTAGAACGATAGTTAACGCAGTTACCCTCGGTAGTTAAATCTAGTGACACAACGGACCGGACATCTGTAGATGCGGGTTCGAGTCGCACAAGTGATTCCAAGTTTTGCGATTCACTTAACATTAGGCCTAATACAGCGAGACGTGTTATGAAGCAGGTGTACATATAATATAATATTTTCATAATATCAGTAACCCTTTTAGTATTTAATGAAGTTAAGCTAGAAAATTGCTCCAGCTGCTCGCGTATAATGTTGTTTAAACATATAACATACACTATGAAATCAGTGACTAACACCTTGGATCAACACGTTAAGCTAGAACACATACCTCTTCTGCGGTCTCGTGGGAGAAATATTTATGGCGGACTCGTCACTACTAGTATCATTGTCGGTACTTGAACTACTCGAAGATGAATCACTACTTGATTCTTTTGCAGTGGGAACATGCACCGATTGCTTTACGATGGCAATAACTTCAGGCCGTGCCTGGCTGAGCCTATAAGTAAAGCAAACCAACATAATAACAGAATTTATAGTTCATTCACTAGCAAACGCACACCTTTTAAACCAATGTTTGCTAAGCTTTGGCCTGCCTTTTACTGTTTTTGGCCAAACCTGCGGTAGATTAACGATGGAGCAAAAATTCTGAGTAATTGCAATAGTAATATCTTCATTGACAACCACATGCCACCACCCTGATATCGTACTGATGACAATGAGAAATGTACGATGAAAACTATCATTTCACCTGACGGTACAAACATTATTTCGCCAGGGCATTGACGGGCCTCAATAACTGGATATTCTTTAGGCCACCCAGACGAAATAACGCGATTGTACACTGTCATAAACCATGTGACCGCCTCATCAGGATGTCTACCTCTTTCTGATTGGTACGGCTTAACGATATGTCGTGGAGCGTCAGGCGGTATTAATACCCATCTAAATCACATGAAATGTATATGGAACACATAAATATTTCCACTTTGAAGAAAACACACCCTAACCGTTTGTGACCCTTTATCAGAGCATTCCACGCACTTGTTCCCAGCGGATCAATATGAATAGCTGTTCCTGATCTTGCAGGTCCCATAACAAACCATCTGTATTGGTATTAATTTTTTCGTAAGTAACAAATTTAAATATTTAAATCTATGAACCGATGAGGAGGTCGCTTTCTATGATCTGTGTAGTTGAAGAGATCATCTGTGAATAAATGCGGTACAACAAAATCTTCAAGAAGTTTTTTTGTTTTGTGACGCTAAAAACACGTTGTATTAGGACAAGGAGCAGAAAAGAAAATCTATCCTTACGTCTCCAAATCCACTGTCAAAAATATATAGAGGACTGTCATCGCGGCTATTGAGCATGTAGTCCACATAATACTTCATTTTAAGCTTCACCGAATATCCATCATCATCTTCACCACATTTGAAACGCTGATTTCGATACTTTCGCGCAATTCTCTTAGAAAAACCTACATCTTTACAAAAAAACCTACAGTGGAAAATTCACGTTTGGGAAGCACAAATTCGCTCTAACCTATCTATTAACTTACCGAAGTAGTCCACTTCTCGTTGGCTTGCCAGCTTTCAGTAAGATGAGTTATTATACAAGGTATACGAGGACGTTCATACTGCTCTTGGAATTCATTTAGTGAAAGTTTTGATCCATTCACCCTAAAAAAACCACTAGAAACAATATTAAACAAAACCGGAGCAAGAGGGAAGCATAATATAATGGCGCACCTCGTAATGTTTTCACGACATTTTGGAAGTTTGAACGTCTCCGCAAGCCGTAGCGTGTCCCAACCAAACTGATTAAGTTCTAAATTCGATTTTCATTATTCAAAAAAAAGGCACTCGGAACGTACACAAACTAACCTGGACGTGCCTTCCTTTTCGCTTCCTCTATGCGTCGTAAAGACCTGTGATGATTGTAGGATACAGTCATCTGAAAATCAAATATGGTTAGAGAAATCATGTTAGACAGTGCTCACGGTCATACTTAATATGATAACGAAACCAATCCACTTAGAATCCCATAATTTATTAAAGAAAACTAAGCGAACCTCACTAGTCGTTCCGGTCTCGCACATTTCAAACCATGTTTTTACGAAACTTATCTTACCATTCACAGAATAATACTATGCAACTTTGTATTCCAAACTACAATGAATTCTCACCGGTTCGCAAACTTAGATTCACACTTTTCAAAACATAAGGTGGATATACTACTTTTGATAAAAGCCGTTTCATAACAAAATATTGAAACGATGTAATGCAGCATCAAGAATAATTCCAATGCCGTTAGCTTCCTACGTAACACTACATGTAGGAAATGAATCGTATACCACTAAAGAACTAGTAATAACATTGAGAAAGAAAAGATGTTAAAATGCTACTAAGCTAGTATGTATACTTATTAACTTCAACTTTTGCTAAACCATTCTGCAGACACAGCATTGTACATGCGACAAATTCAAATATTGTTATTTTATCACTTGACACATAAAATGGCTAATATGAACAAATTCACCAGAAAAGATGAAAAGCAGAAAGGAGTTAAATACTGCGTGTGACTGCTTCAGCTCTCTTCTTATTTTCTCCAGTTTTATGTTTACAGCTTGCAAACTGTTTATACTGAAATGTATCCGTCAAATGCGTCTTGTAATATTGGCTAGTGGATTTGTACAATAATGATCATGTTTAAAAAAAGTTTTTGTAAAGACAATACTAGTCCACAAAGAAATGGATGGAACGGCAATACAGCAATAGCAAAAACAGTACCTCAGAATATGTCCACTGTGTTATTTAGCAACCATAACAATTATTTACTAAAATTCAATTTTAAAAACGTTCATTAAGCTGAAAGAAAAAAAACATTTAAATACCATATGACGAGAATATTTGCTGCTTCAATTAGAGCTCAAAAGAAGAGGTTGAGGAAACATAAAATTATAAAACCATTCACATAACCAGTTTATAATGTGAGAGTAAGAGCTAAGAAGAAATGAGATAACGGAGAAAAATTTCAAATCATCACAAAACAGCGAACAAAAACGAAATATTATGAAACTATGCTGAGAGAAGGTAACTGACTATCCCAACATTTGCTTTTGAACGACATCTGCAGCAAACTTAGCTGCCTCTCTGCGAACGCGTTTCTCATATTCTGCCCTGTAACAAATATAAACTTCAACACGTCCACGTTAGATTAAAATTAATGTATCATTTAATTTTAGATGATTTACAATTTGGCTTCTAAAATAACGTAGAAACTCATGCCTATTTTGACAAAAAATCTGATATGCTTCTGCTTGTGCTGGATCATCAGGATTTGGATTATTAAGAAGGTCTTGTATACCAACAAGAAGTTGTTTGATGGTAATCGATGGCTTCCAGTCCTTATTTTCATCCAAAAGGGATAAGCATACAGTACCTAAACAGTTGCGGAACATAATCTAAACTAATACTAACCGTCGATAAAAATCTTTAAGTAACAATGACTTTTAACATATCACAAATTTTGTATGAACACTGACGAAAACATTATGCATCTGTAGAGAAAGTTACTTAAACTAATACATTTCACCTGCAATCTTTCACTAACTGAAGAAAAAGCAGAAAATAATCAAGTCGAAAGAAAACCAGAATCAATAATTTGAATAATTTTTCCACTGATTTTTTTCCATAACTTCATTACACCCAAATTCAGTGTGGAATGTTATTTAATAATATCTTTGTTTCTAAACTAAGTATATTTCCCGATTGTTAATCAGGAATTGTAAGTTTGAAACTTTGGCAAACGTATAGGTTATCCGTACTTTGACATACAGGTTATCCCTTTATACACATAAAGCCAAGTCAATAACTTCAGACGCATTCCTTGAAGTCTGAGATTGCATAAAATTAAAAAAAAAACAATTTTACACGAGACAAAGAGCTAAAGAAGCATAAGACTACAGGATATTTATGTATAAGGATTAACTGTCTGCGCGAAAGTCATAATATAAGTTTTGCCATACATATCTATCTATCTATGCATGCTTATTTCGCCGAAACATACAAGATTCAAAAGCTTTGTTTAGCTAAAACCCGTGCCAACTATATCGTCGTCAACAAATCAGCATAACCAACTACTAGCAAGTGTTCCGTGGACTTTCTTATTTCTAAACGGAAATCCATCTAAGACTAAACCTAAGAAGAATTGCCACCGTAACAATAAAATGCAATATCTTTCTAATTTATGGTGGCCGGTGACTGCCTGGGCTGTTGAATCTTGGTTTTGTCTGGATATGAATATACCAGAAAAATAAAATTTCCATGCACACAGCACGCCTAGCAAACTTCCTTACTCTGTACATGGAATGACAAAACAGTATCATGACACGTCAATCATATCGCACTATTGAATGATGCAAATCGCATCAAAATCTACATAGTAGCTATACAGAAAACTAATAAAAGAAGGATCGACATGAGACAAATTAACAAAAAAGCACTTGTTATCAGTGAAAATAATACACCAATGCAAAAAAGTCAGCATTGTAGGATTTGTCATATATGAATCCATTCTCCGCATTTTCGACTCCTTTGATTTCAAATATACTTGTCTTACCACATTACAGCGTCCAAAGAAAGACAGATACGCACTCTACAATCAGATGAAAAACGCGACTTAGAGTAAAAATCTACTTGCGAATTCCTTGTTAAATCAAGTGATGCGAAAATCGAAACGACTATTAGGACGACTACTATATGAAACAGAAAAGCTTCAACATTGGAGAATCTCGTAAATGTTTATTCTACTCTATAAAGGCAAGCAGGGAGGTTTTTAGTTGTAGCCTGATATGCTTGAGTGTAGCTAGGTTCTACAAACTCTTAGTGAGAACTACGCTACATAGAACAAATGTGTTCGATATGGTACAACGTAAAAAGCACTGACTTCGAAAAGAAATTAGCTGTGTGAACATCCAAAATAAGGAAGCTTTTTGAAAACTCTGCGTAATAATATCTGTCCATATACAATAAAAAATATAGAAGAAAAACTTGAAACATACATCTATGCATTGAGGTTCTTACAAATCAAGAAGCAAAATTTAGCCGAATATTTCGATAGTCAAAACTACTAGAATGCACGCAAGACAGTTTATGAATCGGGAAAGAAAAGAACAAAAAATACATATATTTAAAACAAACTTGAAAACGCTTCAAAAAAGCGACGTTATGCATCATACTTCTAAGCTCATGTTCTCATACCCATACAACCATCAGTAACATATACGTTAGCAAACCTGATGGATAAACGTTTGGATGAAACAATGGTGGTTCAAATTTACATTTAGGAGGAGTTGAAGGGAAATCATCTTTGAACAGCATCCGCATCTGTAAAAAACTTAACATAAGCCAAGATAGAAAGCTCAGTGAAATCGAATGTTAAAAAATGTACCAACAAACATACCTTGTATAGCCCTCCTTCCCAAATAGTATCTTTTTTTCCTGGAATAGCACACTCCCAATTAAAAAGATTCAAAGTTCCGTCTGTATTTTTGACTGGTTTAGCAATAAATCCGAAGGGATGGTCTTTACGCCACGCTTTCCGTTCTTCTGCTAGTCGGCCAGCAGCAATTCCAGCCATCTCTATAATACCTGCTTATTATTTGTATACAGGCAACTTTTTAACAGTAACGTAAAACGTAGAAAATAAACTTGACGTAAAAAATTACTGAATAAATTTGAAGGGTAATACTGAATACAAATTACAACAATATAATAAGCTAGATAGAATAAGTCGAAATTTAAAAACCACTTGTTAAGCAAAGAAATTTTATTTGTATAATTAGTGTTTCGACATCTTATTAAATCATTAGCTAAAAGCACACGATATTAAGTACAAAAGCTAAATTTAAAGACAAGGGAATTTTGCCGACTTTTCTTCACGAGAGTTCACTGTATTTCTAATTTCTTTTCTCACTAGTATTAAAAATACTGTTTAAATCCTGATTATCAAAATGACACATCAACTGTTATGATATATCAAAACAACAAATAGACTTTGAACCCGAAAGCGTTAAAAAAGTACGCAGTGAACAGTATAACGTTATAGGTATAGGTATTATTCTATACATATTTCTTAAATACAAACTACTACCAAAGTGTATTACAAATCGATATTCTTACTTCTCTTGAAATGAGTCAATTTCTTAAACACATAAATATGTTATGGATACAAAAGCTACAATTATATCCAGGTTGAAAATAACACTTGATGTTTCTAATCCATAAAATTTTGATCGCATATGTTGCACGCGTGAAAAATAACTATTAAATCCACAATTCATCAAATACATCTATCAAATTGAGGTTATTTTTGAAAATCAAAAACAAATGACCTAAGACTGCATATTCTAGGTAAGTCATGATATAATTACCGTCAGCCAGTAGAGTCATACTAATGCCTTTGTTGGATACCAGTACTTTTTGCAGCGCTACGCACAACAACGAAGTTACTTAACTAAAAAAATCACTAAGTAGGACACAAAAATTGTCAACAGTCACATTTCGCCTAAAATAGTGATCTCATCACAAAAATATTAACGCTGATTGTGAATTCAAAACAAAAACTTAGGAACTAGCAGATTGATTCTCACTGAGAGGATATATTAAACAGCAATATTTAAAGACGACGAAAGATTCCAACCGTTTATAATCAGTGTCCATTATAAAAAATTTACACTAATAACAATATCTGAAACGCTTTGGAACCATTTAGCGAAACAATATAAAACTCTACGCGATATTTTAGAGTTCAAAACCCAGATTAAAAGTTGTATCACTAGTCAGGGAAGGTATATTTATCACAAAAAGTATAATCTACAACTACTGAATACGAGTAAAAACGTTTACACCTTCTTTTTTTAGTGCATTTCGTCGTTTGCAACAGCTTAATTACAAAACTCCAACAGAACTGGATCATATACCACTAGCATAACAATATCTCTGAATAGGAACTTGTAATTCAATAAAAAAATCATTCGATCGAGTATAAGAGCACGACAACTGAGATCATAGATTTATTGAAACTAATAGTAATGTGTACTCGCTTTATACTTCTATTCAAATGTTCTACATAAGTTCTTGTCAAACGTAATATTAAAGATTATGTAATCAACTCAAAAATATACAAAATAAAGAGTAACCAGGAAACAAAGAGAAAGTGGCCCTTTTATTTTGGTCTATCTGTGTCCGATATCTATCGGTATTTTACCACTAGCACGCCTTTATATCTGTATTTGCATAAGCTTCGTACAAAACGCGTTTAAAAGTACTCGTCTAGGAACGTCTAGGAATGGTACTATTATTATTATATGTGTTCATTCCCAAAGCAATCAGAAGTAAATTCCCTATTGTACACATAGATCCAAAGCATACCCAAGAAATCGGTATAGCTGAAGCAGTTTTTCGAAAATCGCAAGAAAAACATAGCTGTACACTTTTGGAATGAATAATATTCCAAATAAATAACGAGCTGCAGTCATGCTACGTAGTTTTGCACAAAATAAGAAATAGTTCACAAAATTCTTGATCTGACTCTCTTCTTGCAAAACATGGTAGACTGCGAAACGAAAATGGCGTTTCAGATTCGAGGAACCGAAATATACTATGATTACGAAATCAAGTCTTGGAGAGTAATCCTGCATTAAAACATCGTACTCTTTCAAATTCACTACATTGAGCGTATCATCTCTTCAAAACTGCAAAATATGCTTCCAAGAACACATAAGCAACTATACGGAACTTTTTGAATACCTACTACAATCGGATGAATTTAGCATCAAAACTACTGGTTGTAAGGCAAGAGACGCAGGGATATCTAATTGGATCATTTAGTAGCAAAACCCCTGATGAGGGTTACCACTAAGACTGTAAGTTCCAAAGCATCTGTTGCTTTCTATCTCACTTCGACATTGTATTAAATCGTGATTTTTTTATTTTTGCTAGCAAAGACTGAATCGAAACTAACGGACCCATTAATACCATACAGTAAGTATTAAAGTGACATATGCTTTTGTTCATTACCAATACACTAACAACATCCATACATAGAACTCACTATCACAATAACGATATCAATGGCAAGGAAAATTACTAGACATATATACAAACCTTCAGTTAGCGTGCTCCAGCGCAGCTCCCTAACAATGTAGATTATGCAGTGTTGCATTAGTAAGGGAGTACTTTTTGTACATATTGGCACTTATTGGAACTATCTTAGTTAAAGACAGCTGCCTTTTAATGTGGTGATTAGCTCTTCGGAAAGAGTTTTAGATGATTTTGAGTAAAGTGAAAAGTTGGCTAACATGGTCGTGGACATATTTGTGGGCATTATGGTTTCTCCTCGTTATTGTTCTTATATACATACTGCGCGGTCCACTGAAAATTACCGAGTCGATAGAAAATGGTTGGTTTTCACTTGAAACTTGTGAGTTTCTTTTTGTATTGTATTTATGTTTGCAGGGTTCTTTCCTTACTTTAAGTTATTGAAATCACTGTCATAGTAATATTTTCAGCTTCATCATATTTCAATAATTTAACACCGAAGTTCTACGTAGCTCTTACTGGTACTTCAAGTCTTGTTTCTGGGGTTATACTGATTTTCGAATGGTGGTATTTTAAAAAGCAAGTTCTCTTTTTTCACTGCAGCCTCATAATTTGATTTAGATCCATATCACATTATTTCAGTAATGCTGTTGATTCAGTCAGCGAAGATGGTAGTGATAATGAAGATGCGTTAGAAAATCAAAAATCAATACCAGGTACGGATTACTCTTCTGTTCGTCCACGTAATTCTAACGAAGATTTCTTGGAATCTTTAAGTGCTTTCTTATTCCTACCTTATTAGAGTTTATTGGCCTGCCTACGGATTACTCTTGTGTTTGTCCACTGCTGTGGTCGCAGCATTGTAAGGTGCTAAAGATCACTTTATGTTTTGTAACTTAGATACAATTTTTTACGGTTTTGATAGATATTATTCACCCAAGGATTTATAGCGAAATTTTTAGTCGTTCATTTATATTAATCGGTTTGGTAAGATAAAAAAGTATTAAGAATATAGTCAATAGTAAAAAAGATTCTCAAAAAATAGAATTTCGGTAGTTACCTCAGTACAGTGGAGAAATGAACTCATTTTAGAGTGTAAAGTTTGGCGAAATCCAATGGCTTTGTTCCGAGGTGCAGAATATAATCGTGTAAAAACAGTTATGGATTTGGATCCATTGACTTACTATGACATGAATCTTTCGGCTCAAGATCATCAAAGCTTTTTTACGTGTGATGAGGACGTCGGGAGGCCTGACTATGAGAGTGAGATATTATTTTGATTGTAAGCTTTAAAGCAGACTTCTTTAACCATTCCAGATCAGTCTGATAACATTCAGAAATTTCCAATAGGTTGTCGTGTAAATTATTTAAATTTTCTAGAGCCATTGGTATAATATCCCATAGTATTTCTTCTTGAAAGTTTTCACGTTTGATCTAAATATAATCTTAAATAAGTGCCGTAAACACGTCATCAGTAGGTCCTGTACCAAGTGTAAATATTTCAATAATATTTTATCCCTGTGCTTTATACTTGAGAAGAAAGTAACTGTTGTTTAACATTGGCTTTTAACAACGCTGTTTCCTGTCTCCTTGTCCGTGAATGTATGATAGAAACTATCCGGCTTCAGTTAACGAATTAGTTTGTTCATTTGGTTTTTTGAGTTACTGAACTACAAACCGAAAAATTTTGTGATAGTTGGAAGATTATATAAATTACGAACTTTTTTCGTGTTACATATATTTGTTGACTGGGAATTTACAGTATTGACTTGATGTAATAAACTCGATTTATATTATCTCACTAACATCCTTTATTCACTCTTTATTTTTGTTTTCTCTTTTTGAGATTGTTTCGTTATTTCTATTGTTTTTCCACAATTACCAACACACATCTGTAATTTTACTATTGATTTTCCGCAGCTTAATTTTAAAGCTGTTTGTTTCTACATTATTGAAAAAAGAACAAATTTTATAACTCGAGCGCATCTGTGCGCCATTCGTTTTCTAGTTATTACGACGTTATGATTATGGTTTAAGTTGTTCAGTTATGCAAATCGCGTGGAGGGAACGAGATAGTTTCTCGAGAATTAACGCTGCACGTGAGGCGTTACGAATTAACCCAAACTGTGCTCCGGCACTAGTTTTGTTAGCTGAGGAACAATGTGAAACTATAGTCGAGGCAGAAGTCATGTTGAGGTAATTTAAGTAAATACTTGTTGAAAGTTTGTGATTCTCCTAGTGTATCATCAGCCACAGCTTGCGAAATCTACACTTTGGAGAAATTTAGGTTTATGCTGTGCAATACTTATCAAACTAGATATATACGATGGACACGTATATGTGCATATGTATATATTTGCTTACACATGTACATATACCTGAATATATGCTCATATGTATATATTTCTATGGTATATATATGTATATATACGTAATAGTTGAATAACTCGTCTCTACAATTTGTGCTATTATTAACAAATTTTGCATTTCCTTCTTGGTCAGCGGTCATTTACCATGATCTTCGTGCATGGTGGAACTGGTTAGAGCCAATCTATTATGCGATATTCTTATGTGGATAGAGCTTCATGTCGGTACTTGCGAAAACATCCACCTATGCTGCAGTTGGTCGCTTTTGAGGACGGTAGGATTTACTAGTGCTTCATTGAGCAGTCACTCCTTTTTTGTCCAATGGTCGACTTATTTTATAATAAGATGAAAAAACCTTTGGTGTTGGTTGATCTTCTGTGGTGGGATGCATCTAGGCATTCGTATTCACTGTGATATCCTGGAAGTGCTTGAATGTGAGCACGGTCTATGCAGTGACTTGAGTTGACCACAGCTCATCAAGTGAGTGCTATTTGTCTCAATAAGATTTTTTTGGTAGCAGTTTAACTACTTCAGGGGATGGCGGACTTGGTAGACCTAGGGGGCATCCGCGAACTTGACTGCGCCTGCGTGTCACCGTTGTATCTCCACAACTCTGCCCCCAACAATTTTACAGTATGAGGTCTAGTGAACTATACGTATTCTTAGGGTTTGCTGCTACAAAGTTTAGCACGTTTGACAGTTCTTTCCAGGAAACCCTCAATAAGTACTTTATGAAATTTTTAATATGGTTAAGGTATCAAATGTCTCAGCAACACGTTTAGATGATCGCGTAATTGGAGATTGTTGAATAGCTAATGTTCATTTTGAAAGAACCTTACGGTATTTATAATTCATTATTCAGTTATTTGGTCACCGTTTCCATAAGACTAGCAATATTAGAATTTTTCGAAATGTTTTGCGACCAAATGGTACTCTAAGCCAGGTAATTAAAATATCCTAGAATATTTTGAATATAAGGTAAAAGATCACTACTCATATGCCTATCCTTTACATACGAAGAAAGCCCTTACAAGAAATATTTTTTGAACAGCGAGCAGCGCATGTACAGGAAAACCAGGGCGGCCAGAGTCATGGAACTCAGCACAAGAAATAGCTATTTCCAATTGCTATAATATGGTCACCACTCACAAAAGCACAGTAGTAGTTATAAGCCATTACATGCAAACTCTAGCGCAAGCATACCTGTTTTTCCCACTCTTTATATCTGATAGTGGACATTTATAGGACGTAGTTAAGAAAACAAAGAAGGCAAAACTTCCAGCTCACCTTTTTGAGACGACGGCTCTTCCTGCCTTAACGTAAGTTTCAGAAGCTTGGAGATTACGAAAGCAGGATGAACGTTCATTGAGCGCAATAAACCGCTCAATCGAAAGGGTAATGCCACGAGCTGAACGCACTGCAGGAAGACCACCAGCCCGATGGTCAGTCCTCTTCACTATGGCCCTAAAAAAAGATCCCTCTTTACCAGCATTTGATGTCCAGTGGGATCCAATCACTTACAGCTCGTGTCCACCGGTCATCATCCATGCGCATTACGTGTCCGGCCCACCTAATCTTCAAAAGTTTGGCATGCATGGCTACGTCTCTGATTTTTGATCGTTGACGTAGATCAGAACTATGTATTCCCTCTTCCACTTGTATGATGCGGGAAACGCTAAACATTACCCTTTCGATGAAGCCTTGTATTACACTCCATGATCATTAATCCTGCTTTCGTAATGTCCAGGTTTCTGATAGCTAAGGCAGGAAGAGTTCTCGTATCAAAAAGGTGGGCTCAGAGTTTTGTCTTCTTTATTTTCTTCACTACGTCCTCGATGCTCTTCTATGTTTCTGAAGCCGCTCGTTTCCTTCGGCGAAGCTCTGTTGCTAAGTCATTCATCATATTGATCTCACGACCTAGGTACACATAGCTTGAGCATTAGGAGATATTCTTCCCGTTGAGCGTAAATGGGACATCAGTTACGTATCCGTTTTTAATGAACATCGTTTTTCTGAGGTTTAATTTGAGGCCAATTTCTCCACAAGCACTGTCGAAGTCAGCTAGCATTTGTTTCGCTTGCTCAATGTTTGGTGTAATGAATACGATGTCATCGGCTAAGCGAAGGTGGTGAAGTTGCCGACCGTCGATTGTCACTCCCATATTGTCTCATTCCAATTTTCGCATAATATTCTCAAGAGTGGCTGTGAACAACTTTGGTGAAATGGTGTCGCTTTGTCGAACCCCTCTTTTTACGTTAATGATGATGTCTTTATAGAACGGGGTAATTTTGGTAGTGAAATTTCTATATAGCTCACGAAGAATCTTGATATACGTAGTTGGAAGCGCTTGATTTGTCAACCCTTCCATGACCACTTCTGTCTCTACAGAATCAAAAGCTTTCTTTAGATCGATGGTGAGACAGAGTGGTTTCTTATACTCTCGTGATACTTCTATGAGTCTTGTGATTGTGTGAGTATGGTCATCGTGCTAAACGCTTTTTGAAACTTTGCTTGCTCACGTTGTTGTTCTTCGTCCAGTCTTTTACCAATCCTGTTAAGGATGACTCGTGTAAAAAGTATATAGACTACTGACAACAGGCAGATTGGATGATAATTACTAATGTTGTGAACGTATCCCTTTTTGTTCAGCAACACGGTCCTGCTAGTTTTCCATTGAATTGGAACTTTGCAATCGGACAGGTAGCGTGCGAAGAGTCGATCCAGTCTTTCAATGAGAACTGGCCGCAGATTTTTTAGATGTTCTGGACTGATCCTATCTGGCCCTGCAGCTATACGATTTCTCACCGACGAAATAGCATGTCGGATCTCGGAAGGAAGAACGTTTGGAGCAACATAATCGTCTTTCCTCTCATTAAACGGTGGTAGACGAACGTGGCTACCAAATGGATTCGAGTAGTAATCGTAAATGATGTTCTCTGTCGCTTTTCTGGAGGAGGTCAGTGTTCCGACCTGGCGTTGGAGAGCACTCATCTTGGTCTTGTGATTTGTGAACCACTAGCGGGCATAGCGAATGCTTTTGCCACCTCAGCTGCTTCATTCATCACTTGTGCTCTTCTCTTCTTTAGATCTTTTACCGTTTCTCTCCAATGTTTCGCAAGTTCGGACGTTAGCTGGTGATTGCCTGTGGTTTTAGCTGCTGCACGTTGGCGAATCAATTCAATAGTTTTTAAAGACAAACGTCTCTTAGCAGTTATTGAATTTTCGGCGTTTTTTGCGCTATCGTGGAGGTGCTTTATTATTTATGCTTTCTCTGTGGATTTTCGATAAAATAAAACGTATAAAAATAAAACACTTCGATTTTATCTTCATCGTAGTCTGAAGTTCGGGCGTAGATGATGAAGATTGTCAAAGCTGGTGTTTGGCCACTTCATTTCAATTTTAAACGACTAATTCGGGTCGTTAGTTTTTTGAACATATCGGTTTTCATGGCCAAGTTTGAAATAACGAGTTTACCTAGGTTACCGACACCTCTGCTATTGCATGTTCCAATGAACAGTTCTTCTTCAGTGTCGTAAACAACGATTAGTGGCTGGTGTCTTCTCGTTTCAGCCAGTCCGATGACGCCGTACCTGATTTTCTTTGCATGCATCAGAAAGTCATTTATGGAAGATTCCGATGCAACCTTCGTGCATTGCATGTACAGATCGCCATCTTACTCCTTTCACGTTTAGGCAGCCTAGTTTGGCCTTGAGATTTTAACAACCCTTCATTACTCGTCCTACCTGACGCTGCCGTAGCGGGGGCTCTTCTGGAGTCAGATGATGAGACCCATTTTTAACTCCGTTTTGCAGTTATTCCCACGGCTATCTTGCAAAGACGTTCCACAATATAAATAAATTTGATTTAGTCATGGACACCTTGCCAGTCTATCTAAATTAATCAACAGGGGTTTACTTCTAAAGGAGACCTGTAACCGCCTCTCATGTTCTTCCTAGTCGCTTGACGGCGGGAATAATTTTGGCGAATTGACGAGCAGAATACAATCCGTATACACCTAGGCACAAGTATTCCTACGTATACAATATTCCTATGTGCATGCAGAAGTTATGAATTGACCAGCACAGCAGAATCAAAGAGTCCATCCCCTGAATCCACCCGCGTCTCAGGGTCAGTACACTGTTGCTTTTGTTCAGCGATTCATTTCCTATCCGCCACCTGAGGTAGCGCCACATATCCTCGTGACTACCCGGTTTGAGATCCCTCAGTGAGGGAGATCCGTGGAGTACTTGGAATAAGATTCGTTATTTATTTGCATTTGGGATGAAGTTTGTATAAGGTGTTCTTGATTGCTCTATGTGCTGTCTATGTACGCGGTTTTCGCCACTCATTCGTTTTCTCTGTGCTACCATACTGTTTGAATAGAAATGGTACATGCAATGGCAGTGGCTTGAGAGGAAAGTTCTGTTGCTAAGTCATTGTTTCTTAGTCTTCCAGTTTGTTCTAGTTTCAATTTAGCTCATCAGTGAGTAATAGACGGTAAGCTTAGCTAGGTTTTGAAACGAACCCCTATATAGGGTTTTTATGCCCACTTGTCATTGCGGCGCCTCCTATCACTGTGGTGCTACATGAGGTCTTCCGGAAAATACTTTTTACTTTTCCGTTTTTGGAATAAAATAAAAATTTTTTATCGTCAATAATCTTTATTAAACAGTATGATTGCCACTTTCATTAATGTCTTCTCCTTAGCGTAAGAGCAATTTGTATGCCCTTACTTTAAAAAACGTCTCATCTGCCGATGCATAAAATTGAAATCAGCTCTTGTTTTATACCTTTTCACCCTTGGATTTCCTGTTCTAAAAAAATTGCGTAAGACAAATAGCTGTCCAATGTTACTAAGTCCGAAAAATATGGTGGATCGAACAGAATTATCCAGCAGTTCTGCAATTTTCAAAACAGTTCCCAAATCAGCGTGTTGCTTGGCATTATCATGATGAAGTGTGGTTACCGTCTCATTAAAGATCACCGGCCATTTTTCGTGGACCGCTGTTTTTGAATTATCTAGTTGGTGGCCGTTTTCCTTGTTATGTTCTTGTAGGTAATTCACTTTTTATACTCAGCTTGTTTTAGCTATTTTCCTATGTTAGCTAAATAGTGGGGTAAAAATAGAGAGCCGAACAGTGTCAAAATGAACATGTTCTTACGTGTTGAGAACTGTTCTCGTAGGAACGGAAGGAATTTTTCGGTAAATCTTATAAACATGCGAATCATTTTTTCAATGTGGTGCGTCTGCATTATGACTTCTTCAAAATGCTTCTTTATCACGATGAATTTCACGTTTAGACGTGCTCTGAAAGCAGTGGACGGTAATTTAGGGCAGTCACAATCAAACCAATTAGTTCAACACGAGCGTTGTAATGATATATATCGTCAAGGACGGAGTTCGTTTGCTTACTTTTCTAGAGAACTGACAATGCAGGCTGTTTTCGAAACTTCATGCTGTTAGTTTACAGGACGTGATTTCCACATGCAAATATATATAAGGCGTCGACTTGCAATGTGCGCTAGGAAACAAGGAAGATTACGTGAAGCCATCAAAATATTCAAAGATGTTAGTTTAATGTGAACATGCTTGTAGAAGTATTTTGTGATAAATTTACAAATTTTTGCCTGCTTCAAAAATTTTCTCTCCAAACATGCTAAATGTCCGAAGCCAAAAAAAATTAGTAGAGCTACTTCCTATAATTACAATTTTTTGTTTAGATCATCCGAGACGGATCAATGAGCAACCTCTTAGGTGTACAGGAGAACCTTATAGAAGCTTGCTTAGAAATGCAAGCATATGCAGATGTTCAGGCTCTTTTGGTTCGATATTACGGTTTTGGTAAATATCTATAAGGTTTCAATCTTTTAAAGGTATTCATGTTCACATTTATCTACATAGATTTACGCGAACCAAGATCAGCGGTATTGAGTTATACTTCGGCACTACTCAAAGCAAGAGCTGTTGCTGATAAGTATGTTTCTAATTCTTTTCGCTGAATTTTTGTCGGACTTACTTTTTTTTTGTCTCAAGATTTGTAGCTGATATATCCACTAGACGGGGGCTATCATCTGCTGAAGCAACAGCTATTGAAGCGATTACAAGAGCGATCGAGTTCAATCCTCATGTACCTTTGTATCTGTTAGGTAGCAAATTCTAACATTTTGTTACATGATTGCATATAGTTTCCTTCTTATTTATGTGACTATTTGTAGAAATAATGTTTTAGTAATGTTAAGATTGTTAGACTTTTCAATGCCACTATAGTTCCTATTTTTTTTTACTCTCAACTCAGAATTGCGTCCCATGATTCTTCCACCGGAACATTACCTTAAACGTGGAGATTCGGAGGCTATAGCATATGCGTTCTTCCACATTCAACATTGGAAACGTATTGATGGTGCTCTTCAGTTGTTGCAGTGCACTTGGAAAGGAGGTTGGATTGATATGTGTATATTGAATTATACGTCAATTTATCTCATTTTAGACTTTTTATATCGTTATTCAATGAGCGGTTCTTGCTATCCATATTCAACACAGCTGGAATCAGCAGATAGAGAGCTTCTTCCTGGTTTGTTTCTTGCTCTCATTCAATTTCTTACATTTTTTCAAAATTAGCATTCTTTACTTGAATGATTTATGTTATTATCAACATAACTCAGCTTGCTGGGCTAACCTCCGAAACTAGAACATTGGAAAGTACTTGAATTCCCATTTCGCAGATTTACGGTTTGGTATGCTATCTACTGTACTTCTTTGGTACATGTTTTGAGATCACCCAATGCTTTACTATTTAATGATGAAATATTATCAGCTCCAGCATAGATGACAGCAACCACTTAATGTATTCTTCATAGCAACTGTTTCATTTATATCAGCTATGATGAGTTATAGCGGTATCAATTTAATATTCCATAATGTTTTAAATATAAAAGAACTCTTCAAATTTAGAGATTAGCGTTAAAATCTGAATTTCGAACAGATATCAATGTGAATTTGAAGTCTAGATTAATGTTTACTTCGGTTTTGGAATGAAAAAAAATTAGTATTTTTTTGCGGCGAAAAAATATTAATGCTTACTTAGATAGCCTGTCGTAGTGCTGCGTGCGCAGTAATCTTCCATTCGATTCTTACTCGCGCGACTGCCCTCCATGGTGGTGCTCTTTTGAGTACATTGCGACATTAGCACATTATCCTGAAACCGTTGACAGCTACGAATGCAGCTTTCTGAAGTTAGTTCTGTATATTTCCGCCCATCTTGCAAGCGCTCGTTCAAACAGGCGTTTGCGTTCTCTTGGGTACCATTCTGCAATTCTTTTCGTTCATCTTTCATCCTCTTTTGTCATGTGACCAGCGCATCTCTGTTTTGCTCTTGACGCATATTCCTCTGAGTCTTGCAGACGAGATAATTGTCGATGGCCACCAATTCGGAGTCCTGCTTGGTGTTGTGTTTCTGGTTCATATTTTGAAAAAACGCTCTATTGAGAGCCCTGTGTCTGTCTATTACTCAGTTACTTTTACTTGTCCCAATACAGCCCTTGTAGCTCCCCTACTTAATTCTACTTTCCTATCGTTTTCCATCGTCATAAATCGTCCTAGGTATACGTAAGATTTGGTTTCTGATTTGAAAACTATCAATCTAAATTTCACTTTCATTATATCATGGGTCCTTCATGTGTCGGGTCTTCTTATTTAGTCGCAGTCCTATCCCGTGTCGTTCAGTTCGTTCAACATCATCTTTAGCTCTTCTGTACTGGACGATAATAAGTTGATCTTTTTCGTGAAACGAAGATTTGATAAGAATTTTTCATCGGTGTAAATGCCCATTTTGTTCCAACTAACGATTTCATTATCCATTGCAAGGTAAAGGTAACAGTGGACGGCTTCGTGGAAATCGTATCTCTTACCAAATTCTTTTTTAGGGGATGGTAAGAGTCCGGTCAGAAAATTCCATTTTGTTGTGCAATTTTTAAAACGTTGTTAAGAGTTTTATACAGAATGTTTCCACTGCTTGATCGACAAGCATTGACGGCACAGTTTCCATTTCGACGGTGTCGGATGCTTTTTCGTTATTGACGAAGGTTAAAACGAGAGACATGGTATTCTCAACAGGTCGCTATAGCACTTGCCGTCGTTATATGGTCCACACAGCATGATTCCTTGCGAAATCCTACTTGCTAGGCCCTCGTTCAGTGTTGCTGTTATCAACAGCAGAATAATCTTGTTGAAAAGCTGGTAGAATACACTCAGCAAACAAATTTAAGGATGGTTTTGAATATCCTTTCAGTCTCCCTTTTTATACAGAAACACCGTGCGTGAGGTCCACTAATCTGGTATCTTTCCATTCTGAAGATATCTTGTTATACGATTATGAATTTTACATTCAGCTTGTAGCTGAAAGGATGTTAACGTTCATCTTATGTATCACTTTTTATTTTTCTATCACAATCCGAACTTTGGAAGGAAGAATTTCATCTGGTTTACCTCTGAAAGGTATTTGAGGATCTGACAATGGAATGGTCGAACGAAAAGGATCACTATAAAGCTTTTGCGTTATCAATCCCATATCTTGGCGGTAGGTATTCAATATTTTGTCTTCGTAAGGTATATTTGACAGAGGAAATATAACATTAATTACACGGTAATCACGCACATCTCGACAGCACTTCTACAGACTAGTTCGTTTCTGTACTGCTTCTTTTTTGTACCATTTTAGATATTCCTGCAACGATCTCTTAAAGTTACATTGATTACCAGCGGTGTCAAAAAGATAGCGGTTGGTTGTAGTACCAGACTCTCTTGTCGAAACATTGGTATGCGTACGTACTTGTGCTTAGGTGTGTACCGGTTGAATCCTGCTTGTCGATTTGGCCAAAAACCCGCAATCGAATGAAAAAGTTCATAGGATGCGGTTGGGGTTGTGGGAACAATTATAAAACAGAGAGTAAGAAAATGGGCTTTATTATCTGACCTTAGACGAGCCCCCGGTACGGCAGCGTCGGGTAGGACGAGTAGGGAGGGGCTGTTAAAATCTCAGGGCCAAACTAGGCTGCCTAAACGTGAAAGGACTAAGATGACGATCTGTACATGCAATGCACGAAGGTTGCATCGGAATTTTCCATAAATAACTTTCTGATGCATGCAAAGAAAATCAGGTACGGCGTCATCGGACTGGCTGAAACGAGAAGACACCAGCCACTAATCGTTGTTTACGACACTGAAGAAGAACTGTTCATTGGAACATGCAATAGCAGAGGTGTCGGTAACCTAGGTAAACTCGTTATTTCAAACTTGGCCATGAAAACCGATATGTTCAAAAAACTAACGACCCGAATTAGTCGTTTAAAATTGAAATGAAGTGGCCAAACACCAGCTTTGACAATCTTCATCATCTACGCCCGAACTTCAGACTACGATGAAGATAAAATCGAACCGTTTTATATAGACTTGAAGAAGTTCCACTAAGAAGACCCTACATTCTACAAAGTCATTGTTGGCGATTTTAATGCTAAAATTGGCTGTAGAAGAACGCATGAAGAACGTCACATTGGGACCTCACTGACTTGAATGGAATGAACAGGAAGAGCGGCTATCAAAGTTTATCATGACAAACAAAATGTACCATGGTAACTTTCAGTTTCAAAAACCCCTATTCTTACGATGGACGTGGGAGTCTCCTAATGGAAAGTACCATAACGAAATAGACCACGTCATAATAAATAGAGGCTTTCGCCTAACGGATTTCGCAGTTGTCCCAAAGTTCTACACGGGATCCGATCATCCCTTGTTTGCGCCAAATTTTTATTCATACGCAAAGAAGTGAAAGCTGCTATTTTTAAGAAACGAAATCCCAGAAGGAAAACAAATTGGGATTTATGTAACTCTTTAGTCAGCTTTTGGGAAGATACCGTGATTGACAATATCGATGAAGAGTATGACCGGCTAATAAAGCATCTTTACGATAGCGCAAAAGACGTCGAGAATTCAATAACTAATAAAAGACGTTTGTCTTTAAGAACTTAAGGGCTAATACGCCAACGTGCAGCAGCTAAAGCCGCAGGCAGTCACCAGCTAACGTCCGAATTTGCGAAACGCTGGAGAGAAGCGTTAAAAAAAGAAGAGCAGAAGTGATGAATGAAGCAGCTGAGGTGGCAAAAACACTCGCTATGTCCGCCAGTGCTTCACAAATCACAAGACCAAGATGAGTGCTCTCCAACGCCAGGTCGGAACACTTACCTCCTCCAGAAAAGAGACAGAGAACATCATTCACGATTACTACTCGAATCCCTTTGGTAGCCACGTTCGTCTACCTCTATGTAATGAAATAAAAGACGATTATGTTGTTCCATTCGTTCTTCCTTCTGAAATCCAACATTCCATTTCGTCAGTAAGAAATCGTATAGCTGCAGGGCCAGATAGGATTAGTCCAGAACATCTAAAAAATCTGCGGCCAGTTCTCATTGAAAGACTGGATCGACTCTTCGCACGCTACCTGTCCGATTGTAAAGTTCCAAGTCAGTGGAAAACTAGCAGGACCGTGTTGATGTAGAAAAAGGAATACGTTCATGAAATTCATAATTATCGCACTATCTGCCTGTTGTATACCCGTCTATAAGGTTTTCACACGAGATATCCTTAACATGATTAGAAAAACATCAGACGAACATCAACTGCGTAAACAAGCAAGGGTTCGAGAAGAGTTTAGCGCGATGGACTTTACACACACAATCACTAGACTCGTAGAAGTATCACGAAAGTATAGGAACCACTCTGTCTTATTTTCATTGATCTTAAGAAAGCTCCGATTCTGTTGAGACAGAAGCGTTGACTAATCAAGCGCTTTGGATAACGTCAAAATAGAGGTCCGATATGGCAATACTATTTTGCCAAAGTTGTTCACAGGCACTGTTGTGAAGATCATACGAAAATCATAATGGCACAATATGTGAGTGGAAATCGATTGTTCGCAACTTCACTATCTTCGTTTCGCTGATCACCTATTTATTATACCAAACATCGAGCAAGTGAAACAAATGTTAGCTAACTTCGACAGTGCTTGTGGAGAAATTGGCCTCAAGTTAAACCTCAAAAAAATGATATTTATGAGGAACGGATACGTTACTGATGCTCCATTAAACTCAACGGGAAGAATATCATCGAGTGCTTATGACTATGTGTACCTACGTCGTCAGCTCAATATGATGAACGACATGACAATAGAGTTAGCAGAAGGAAACGGGCGGCTTTTGAAACATATGAGAACATTGAACTCGTAGTGAAGAAAATAAGGAAAACAAAGCTCTGAGCCCACTTTAACGTATGCTTTAGAAACTTGGACATTACGAAAGCAGGATTAATGATTATTGAGTGCAATACCAAGGCTTCATCGAAAGGGTAATGTTTAGCCTTTCCCGCATCATACAAGTGAAAGAGGGAATACAAAGTTCTGATCTACGTTAACGATCAAAAATCAGAGACGCAGCCATGATGCCAAGCTTTCGAAGATTGTGCGGACCGTACACGTTATGCGCATGAAGGATGACCGGTCGACACAACCTGCAAATTATTGGATCCCACTGAACATCAAACGCACTGCAGGCAGGCCACCAGCGCGGTCTAACCTCTTCATCAAGGCCCTAGAAAGGTGCTCAACGAATCCCTGGAGCGAAAAGAACTCACTGGACTATTCCAGCACGCGATAGGGACAAATGGGAGCTTTACTGGTGCCCGCTTTATGCAAGGGCCCTGCTCAGTGGTTTGGTCGATGCAATTTTTGCAAATTTTGCAATGCACTATATGCAAGGGCTTGGGTTCATTGGTTGTAAGGTTTGCTCTAAACTTGAGTGGTTGAACCTTAAACTTGAGTAATTAAACCATATGCTCGTTTGACGACGATGCAGTAGAATGAGGCGTGAATGAAGATCACGGATCTCAGAAAATTTGTCGGAAGCAGAAACAGCTACACCAGGTGTCACTCAACTAAGAGTCGATCGCCAAACCTCAAACTTGGGTAATCAAACCTTTATTAAAACAATACACAAAAATATTAAGTCAAGACTACAATAACGATAAATCAAGAATATTCATAATAGGATTCATATAAATGTGATCATGCAATCAGATGACAAT
>KN716644.1:46746-86503 GCA_000816705.1 Dictyocaulus viviparus
TTCGTTCCACTGTATATATATATATATATATATATAAATCGTACATGAGACAAAGTTTGGCATTAAACTGTGTATCGAATACAAATAAATTTTAGGAAGATGGAATATTCAATACAGAGTTAACTGTGGTGTCTTCTTCAAGTGGTCGACCATTGTCTAAAAGTGCACCTCCAACTCTCAGACCATGTGCTGCTGATTCATATCTTTTATTCAAGGTATTTAATGAATTTTATATTTAACTTAATATGTTTTATTTTTGCTAGTAATTCAGGACTTGTGTTTACTCATTAATGCGAAACCTAGTGTGTGGTTGGTTGGTATCCATGAGATGACGAGAACACTTGGTTTGGAACTGGTTGAATCTATTTTGAAAACTTATCCCGGCGTATTTTTCAGAGTATGTCTCAGTAAATTGATTCTACTGACTTATAGCACCTGTCATTTTTCTGCGATTAAGCACCTCGAATTTTCCGAACTTTTAAAATCTGAGGTTTGCCCACTCGTCATCAAGCTGTTCTCGCCAAGTCTGAAATCTTCTGTACGTCAAATATATTTTTGCTATTAGTTGTCGGTGTATGTTACGTTTATAACTTTTTGAGTAATTATTATCTTGGAATTTAAATTGAATTTAAGTTAACACAATGTCTCACGTCAATATTATGCATAGCATTAATAAACATGGATTCTTATCAAGATAGACTACAAGAATTCATTTGGATGCTTATTGCTAGGTACCTTCACAATATCAGTCATCACGTTCATCTTTGAATATTGGTTCGTCAATTGATCGGCCGTACTTTCCTATTGCCATGCGTCTTGTACGAATTATGCTCTGTGTGATTACTTTATATCATCACTTGTTAGTGAGTTTGTTATATTTATGCAGTCTATTGTGTGTAAAATTCTAAGCAACATGTTTTTTAGCCTACTGAGTGCGAAATATTCCTTTCATCATTGATGAAATTTGTAGATGTTGACCATAAAGGTTGGCAGCGTGCACTTTCTCTGGAAGCGCTTCATAGAATAATTGTACGACAGGACATTGTGAGGTGAGTGTTACAATATGCGAGTTGTTTTAAAATAGGATTGATTTTTTGTGATCATAGGTGGCTTTGTGAGAATTTCGACACTCGATCTGATTCTACTAAAATTTTGGAACAGTTATCTCATTGCGTTTTTTGTGTCATCCAACAATGCTTCATGCTTTCGAAGTTAGGTTGTGTAATTTTTTTTTCTTATAGTGGTTGAATAGCTCACATCTGAAAAACTCATCACTATAATTGATTTTTTAAAATTAAGAAATTTAACCATTATGTGTTTGCTTTAGTTTTCATTACAAATATGAGTCGTTTACATATTACCATTACAGAAACAGATATGGATTCAGAAGTTGTTCCACCTAGAGGATCATCAGGTTTCTATTTCTGCAACGTATGGTATCCTCACATAGAACAGTTATCGGCAAAAAAATCGATATTGTACGTATGAGTTCATCGTCCATACGCCGTAGTAAGTTTCCTTGCTCTAGATTGGATAGTTTGGAGAGACACGAAGCTGGAGTTCTACCTGATGGATATGTGGTGTCGCGAGCTGCTTCTGTTTTGAATGATTTTGTTCAAACAGTTTACGCCACAGTTGATGCTATTACTGTTGAAGGTGTTTGATATTCGTCTTGCAATGTTTCACGTTATTGCATTTATATGTTTTTCTATTTTTCAAGATGGTAAGGCCAAGGAAAAAAGCATTGAGCATTTTGCTGACGCACTGTACTGTAGCTGTCAACCGAATTTGCTTTATGGATTGAGTATTCTGCTCTCAGCAAGGTTGTTTTTTGTTTTTCAGAAACCGATACAATAAGGTGCAGTATTATATAAAATATCAAGACGTGTGCGAAGAACTCCACACTCGTATGACTCTTTCGGATACTTGATGCTTTTTAAATACTTTCAGTTTCATCTTTTTGTAGTAGCCTCGTATTCTTCAGTACTGATGAAACACTGACAGAGCAACTGTTGTGTGGATTGTCCTCATTGGTGTCTGTTGGATGTAAATTGAAGATCGTTCCTGCAAGCCTAAATTGTCTTTACGTTTTGTGTTGCACTTGCCTTCCATCTATAACTTACCTACATTCATATGCAGCATTTGAAGCACCAAAGTGTGAAGGTAGGTCGCTCTTCAAATTATTATTGATAATCCTTTCTTTTTTGCCACACTGTCATAACATCACATTTTTCTTTAATTTTCAATTTATGTAATGTCAATTCTAACTATGTCTCGATGGAGTCAAGTCGATTATATAAATTTTTAGTTATGGAAAAGATGTAACATTTTGACATGTGGTACCAATCATTGCATGCATTTTAGAATTAACCAATAATAGACATAATAGATAATAGACAATAATAGACAACAGTCAGTTTATTTAAGCCATTGTCACTTTCGACGATATTAAAGAATGCTCATTCATTACACCAAAACATCTTTGATTCCACATTTGTCATAGCAAATTTTGCTACTTTCCCCTCCATTCTATCTTGACGTTCATGTCAAATATCAGTCCAACCACTATCATACCACTCTGATAGGATAAAGCTATAAAGGTATAACTTTATTATATTTTGACTTGAACTTTGGCTTAGTTTTCCTTTGACTTGGACTTCACTCCATTCATCTCTATATCGACACTTTTATCGAGAATTCTCTCGATATAGCTCTCTCATCTCGAACTTTCGATTCCTCAACCAACCACATATTTTCTTTATTTATTTTCAGGAAAGTTTATTTTTATAGACATATTCTGCTTTGTTTTACCATTGATACGCTAGTTTGTTTCCATTGCATTTTTTAATAAAAGTTTATTCATAGAAGTTCGAGGGACGTTACCCAACTTTGGAATAAACTTTAAGGCTACCGAACCCAAACCAATATATTTGTAATCTCTTTATTGTCGTGTGCATTATTCTTAGCGAAGTTTCAGGATCTTAATTTCTCTGACGCTTAATAGATGGAAACATTGATCAGCTTAGTGGAAGCAGGAATTATCCAGTCATCTCTTAGCTTTAAGCTACGCATAAATTTCTCAATTTTTTAGACTTAATTCTGTGTCTTAAAACTGAGAATCCTTTTTGATGCCTAAGTTGAAAGTTTTTTTTTATGAATTAAACATAGTCGATATATCAAATTAGTTCTGAGTAAATTATTGAATGTTTACTTCAATTCTTTTATGACCTGTCACCGCAAGTTTTATAAGCCTGAGCATTTTTTCGTATCTATATCTTTCACATGCAATTAATTCATCTATTGAATCTGTTATTATATAATTGATGTTTGCTACATATCCACATCAGTAAGTTCCATACCATAACTTACACATTGTACTTAATAATGCAACTTGTTTACGTCAGATTCAAATTAATGCATATCCTCATTTTTTTTTTATTTTCGCATTTACACTACTTTATGTTTTTTTATCTACATTTCAAAACTTCACATTCTACTTATGCAAAAATTATAAAACTATATTTAAAAATGGAAAATTGGTAATAAATAAGAAAAATAATAATTCTCTTTCATTTCAGTATCTAGCCCACAAATTTTTTTACCTTTTCAAGAAAAGTATAATCATCTCATCGCCCATATTATGAAGGATCAATTGTATTGAAGAAAAATTTTGTTTGTATTTTCGCCTTATAGAAATGTCTTCCGTATTGCTGGTCGGTGCTCCGGTCTTAAAATGAGCATTTTACGATTGTCATAGATAAGTCAACTGCTTTTTGATTTCTAGAGATTTCCGTGTCAGAATTCAATGAATGTAGCTCCAGCAGTTTCAGCCAGATGATATAAAACGAAACATGCGTCACGGTTAAATTGAAAAATCAAAATTGGTTACCTCCAATTACGCTTTTCGAATATAGGATTGCTATCGATAGGAGCGCAGGCCGCTGCGCTCCATCGATACGAGATTTGGAAGTCAACCTCACACTGGTCGAACAGATGCGTTTGAAGAACGCGCTTTGCGCCACGATCTGGAATCGCATTAGCAAGCTAGCATCAAGAATCTCTAACAGACACTGGAATATGGCCAAGCTATATCTATATAAAGTGGGCTTATACAAAGTGATTTATATATGAACACCTCATGCATTGACAGGTAACAACCGCGTGGCACAAGTTATCATATGCTAAAGCCTTCTGCTGCGACTGCACAGGAAATAATTTCTTAATTTGACTATTACTGTAGAATTAGTCCACTACGGACAACATGCATCACATCTACTGTCTGCGCTGCCTCGCAACGAAGATCCGATAGCTCAACCAAGACCTCAGTTCCAAGCTCATAAGATTGTTTCTTGATTTGTAATTCGGAGGCAGTAACTTCGGAGGCTTGCTCCAGGAGTGCAAGTAAAGAAGAAGATGGTTAGTTTGTAGTGAATGTGTTGTAGTATCCACTGGGTTGTACTGATCCCGTTGACGTTGATGCTATTCCGTTGAGAAGTAAGTTCCTTTGCAGTAGGAAGGTTGGAGCTGCCACGCAAGACTTGTGATTTGATGTAGTATTTAAATTGTACGGTTGTTGTAGACAGAACCGCAGTTCGTCTAGTAATTGTATACTTACCTCAAACTCAGGTAGTTTTACATTTATTTCAGAACAAAAACAGTGCAATATCAAATAATTTTGTAGTGGATGCTTGGCCAATGCACCAAATTGTAGTGTAATGGCCGATGCGCCGAAATTGTATTGATGTCAATAGCAGTGAATATCTTAACGCTCGCCGTAAGTAGTTTGCCACGCGGGTCTCTTTTGTACTGCTCGCCCCGAACTGGTGTAATAGGACCTCAAACTTGGGTAATTAAACCTTTATTTAAACAAAACGAAAATATTACATTGCGATTGCAACAGAGATAAATCAAAAATTAACACAATAGAATTAACACTAACAATGTACGAGATTTGTAATATAATGATATAACAACAGCGAGTTTAATGGCAAAGTTGGAAGAATAATGGGTTGAGTCATGAGTGAGAGTATGAAGGAGATATTTACCGTAACTGCTTATATTGGGAGGAGGCGGAGACTTCGGTATGAGGAAATAATATCCTTTTCTGTCCTTTACCTAAGTTCGATTCCAGAAGGAAATCGAAATTACGAAATAATTATGACCTTTTATGGATCAGGACATTTGCACTTTCACCTGCCTCCACCATTTCTAACTTTCGATGTGATGACTCATAAACCACAAATTGATATAATAAGTAATATGTCTTTGCTTTGCATGTAATTTGGGTGAAAAAGTAGAGATTAGTCGACAGAGTATTCTCTACAAATATTATATTACCGTCAATAACTGTGAATATACAAAGACTAATAATCAATATGACAAGAATAATGAAAATAAACATCGTATGATAAAATAGAGTTGATTTGAAAAACAAATTGTATAAATGATAATGCGAAAGACGTGATGATTAGCGAGTATCCCAGAACACTATTTATAGATGAAATGACTTATTGTGTTTTATAATTGTCTGGTTGTGGCTAATGGGCAGGATCTTCTCGAATTATAATTGACCGATCAGAGAGCCGCGCCCGTGATGTGCTCTTTTGGAGCTATCAATTAATGTTAGTTCGTTAGTAGATTAATAAACGTCTTAGTTCAGCAATATGACGTTATCTCGTTAAGGATAGAAAAAATTTTGTTTTGTGTAGAGAATGTTTTTCTATAGCTATAGAAACGTCCGAAACGATTCACTACCGCACTTCTCCAGGGACACATTTAAAATCAACCTTGCTAGGTCTACTGGCCAAATTTTCAAGAAATGGAACTTCACCACAAAATCACATTCACATCATTTGGCCATAGACATAACAAGTTTGATTTCAAGTGTTTTTTTATAAAGCGACTTGTTGCATGTCACTGAGCAAAGTGGTGGTCATACTGAAGGGTTATTGAAATTATGGAAGGTTCAATATTTTGTTTTCAAGGATTTTGCTATTGCCAAATATCATATAGCATTGAACATTGGGAAAGGTACATATATAAGTTTTCTGATGTTCAATAAATACTAAGCGCCTATTCCTATTTCGTGTATGTAATACTGTTATGAAATTTTCTTATGAAATGCACACGCAGATCTTCAAATTGACTTAATGCGTTCTGTTGCATAATATAGTTGTTTTCAATTTTGGTAGTGCTCGTTAAAGACAAGGATCAATCTCAACATATCTAGTAAACTTCGTATACCACATGGGTCGTACAACTCCATAAAATGAGTAGATGGTTGAATGAATACTCATCCTCTTCGTTTTACCGATTCGAGGAAGCAACATGCTTTATTGGTTTAAATGAAGGAGTCAATGTTGCGATGACGTGAGCGCTGAGTAAAACGCTGACTGAATACTACGTTTTGACTAAGCACATTCTTTGCCAAAGCAAAAAAAGTTGAGTAAATATCTCGATGTAGGTACGAGCATTTTTTAAACATATAACTCATTGTACCTGAATTAAGATATGTTACCAAGTTATAAGGGGTGCAGTGGGATCAGTGGTGTAGATGCCACGGCGACACGTGGGCCCGAATCAGTACGCGGCCGTCTGTCATACAAACCAAGCCCGTCGTTCCTTCAGCGTCGGTAAATTGGTAACGAAGAAATCTGGTTGACATAACTATCATTGATTTGGTGAAGAGTGGTCAACTCAAGTCACTGTATAGACCAGCCCCGCGACCACGTCCACGATATCACGTTGAACACGAGTGAATGCGTTGGCGCATCCCGCCACAAGGGATTGATCAACGCCACAGCTTATCTTATCTAACAAGTTATGCCATAGTGTTTGTTAACAGAAATATTGATTTAGGGCCACTATCAGACTTAGTATTTAATCCCGCATCTGTTTTGCAAGAGGTGGTTGCATCTGGAACTCCGTGCCCTTCTCCTTTGGTGCTACCGGAAAAGTGGAATGATCAAGTGATGGTGAAATAATTGCATTTAATTATTCATTTAGTGATTATCATTGAATTTCATCTTATGCTGTACAGTTAACACAACGTAATTTGCAAGCTTCGCGTATACTTCTGAGTTCTGTTTGTGCTCACGCCTCAACATTAGATGATCTCTGGTACGTTTTAATATGAGCACAAATCTCTATTATAATACAGTTCTCTTTTCTTTCTTTAGGTATTTTTGTTTACTAACTTGCCAACACATTGCTTGGCTTCTTGCAATGCGCCCATCGTCTGTGGGCACATTTTTATGCGAAAGATCAGAAATTGATCAACAGAGTAAGTATTCACATATATATGTGTAGTATTCTTAGCTTTCTGTATTATAATACTAATGCCTCCTTTCCTATATATATTTATGTCATTTGATATATGATGACGTTTATTTTTCGTATGTTCTTGTAGGTAAATGTGGGAATGTGATTTCGAGTGCTGCCCTTGCTGAGATACCAACACTCGTATGTCTCACTTTTTTCGAATCTAAAGATCATATTATTAGTTTTTTTATAATTTTATTTTTGTTTTTGATATTAATTTTTATTCTGCAATAGGTTTCTGAGTTTGTTTCTAGTTCTTTCCTGTATTTTTTATGTTTTGATTATGTGTTAATTTGTTATCGATTCCTTCTGCGTCTATTTATTTAGATTGTTTTTTGCCATTGTTTTCAATAGTTCTTTTTTCGAATCACGTACAATAATATAATTCGAATTATCTGTAGTAATATATCTTCACGTCTAGCTGCGTTTTAATTGAATCAGTATTAAGGCTGCTTTGTTCGATAAGATTCCATGTGTCTCGGTTTCTCTTACAGATGGATCTCTTCTGATGGCTTTGAATGCTCTCACGAGGTTTTTAGATCTCTTTTTCTTTCTATAGATGGGATCAGTGCAGTTCTAGTGATGTGGTAGCTAAAATCTAATTTTGTAGCTAGATTTTTGCTTTCTAAATGTACGGGGTTTTCGAATCGCTCAACATTTTTTACTTTTTGCGCGCTACCCTGATTTATAAAGTTGTATTTTTAATGTATGCCGGTATTATAATTTACTCAGGTTGTCTGATGAAAACATTGCTGTGGCAGCAACTGGTCGAGAATGCTCCTTATTTCCTGTTGCAATGCTCCTTCGATTTTGTAGCCTTAATCTCCATCGACAGCAAGTATTTTGGGAATATGTTACCGCTCATTTTATAAAGGTGTTATATCACATTGATTTTGAAATTTTAAGACAATCTTTCAATTTTAAGTCTTGGCATTAAGTTGGAAATACCATGAAAATGTTATTATTGCTACTTTAATTTCATTCTATTTATAGATTTGTGGTCATACGACACCTTTTCTACGCGATTGGGCAGCCGTTGCACTGTCCAGCATGATTAAGCAAGCTTTCAAGACAAAAACAAGCATATCTGAGATGGTAAAAGTTTGCCGTTGATTTTAATCATTTACTTCATTAATATACCTCTTGATATGAATAGTTGTCGATATAATACTCTGCTATTTTAATTCTACAATATTCTTTTTCTGTTGGTACAATAAACATTTTTTGCTATTTCTTATGAATTCTGGAGAACATAAATAATCTAATAATGTTCAAAATAATTTTGTATTGTAATGTTTGCTAGATACAACGTGTAGTACAATTTATAGGAAGTAGAGATCATAAGTAAGGTGCGGTCAGTTTCATTTTTGCTCTTTGAGTTTGAAGATTGAAGTTAGTTTGTAAGAATGGGTCATGATTCTCATCATCATCATCCATGATCATCCATGGTCAATCATCCATGATTCATTGGATGGCTGTGGATTACGCTAAACATATCATTACAATTTTTCTGTTAGAGAATATTACCAATAGTTTTTTTTTCAATGATGAGGGTTTGTCGTATAATGTGTTCACTCCAATCAAGTTCTCGCAGAAAGTTGTTAGAGCGCATTTTTTTTGGTTGAATCATTGCATTAAATTGATTCTACTACACTGTTTTTAGGAACATCAATTTCAAACACTAAATACGCTACAGTTGATGTGTTCAATTCATCAATCAGATGTCCAGCGCCGTCAATTAGATTGTTTGATGACTTTACTTCAAACCGATGGTTCTCAGCTGAAACCGGATATTTGGCAACATGTCATTCATATGATAGCTGTGGTTGTCGACGAAGAAAGCTGGTATGTCAAATATGTTAACATGGTGTATTGCCTCGGGTTTGGTAGTCGTAAGTCTATACTTTCGCGATTCTACCTTAAACATGAATTATTAAACCTTTATTAAATGTGAAAAAAACTGACACAACAACAAACTGCGGAAATAGTATGGTCGGCAATTACTGACCTGTAAGTGTATATGTGAGAGCGAAGTTAAGGAGTTTTCTCCCGAGAGGATGTGAAATGAGAATGACGTGTGGAAGTGTGGATGAATAAATGTAACGAAGAGTGAAACGGAAGGCAAAACTAGAAAACTTTTATACATCTATCGAATCAGAGTGGTGAAATGATTGATGTCGTCATTATATGCCTAGAGCGGTAATTCATAGGAGAATGGGGAGGAAAATAGCAAGAATTTGCTGCAGATACTGCTTTTCGCAGTGGTTTACAAACATCCAATGTGTAATTTCTTTTTTTCACGTAAATGTTAAATACGTCCCATTGCATGTAACTAATCCTTTTTCTTGAAGATTTTACTGATCAACAATACTTTGTTCAAATTGCTTCATATAAGTTATCAAGTAGTAAACTAGTAAGAAGTTCTGAAATTATTTTACTCTTGGGATAGTAGTAGTGGGGACCAAAAAGTTACCAAGGACTTTTTCACCTGTAAAAAACATCCATTTAAGAAACCATTAATACTAATCAGGAAAATAATTTAAATTATTTTTGAACATTTCTTGCCAGCTCAAGAACAGCTAATTACCTACTTAGTGGAACTGATTTTTCATTAAAAAGCTTTTCTGAATTTGTTTCGCTTTTTGAACATTCGTAAATTTTTTAGCCATTAATGTATATTTAAAGCTGTGGAAATTAATGCGACGGCACGAGGTAATGTGAATTGGAGGCAGAGATGGTATTTCCATTTTTAGATCCCAAATTTGTCGTTTGTTATTTTTTCAACGTGAGGAATTCAATTATCGCGCTAAAGCATACTTTTTTAAAATTATTATTGACTAAATTAGATCGCTTTTTATGAGCTATTGTTTCATTCGCTCATGTTGCTTGAGCTGTCGCTGTAACCGGCTGATCATGCTCAATCAGAATGAGTTCACCGAAGAAATTCCGATAATCGTTGGTTTTTTTAATAAATTGAGAATTTGTCAAACTTCTTTCTATTGTCGCTTTCTCTTGTTATACTAATAAAAAAGATTATTGCACAATTAAAACGACAAGGTCTTATATTGACAATTATTCATATCAAGAGTTACAATGAATAAAGTAAGTGATTAAAATCAGTGGCAAATTCTTACCATCTCAGACGTGTTTGTTTTTGTCATGGAGTCTTGATTAATCATGCTGGACAGTGCAACAGCTGCACCATTCGCGTTAAAAAGGTATCATATGTTCACAAATCCATAAGTAGGATGAAATTAAAGTAACAGTAATAATATCAAACCACAAAATCAATATGATATAAGGCCTTGATAAAATGCGCGGTGACATATTCTCAAAATTTAACACTAGATTTGGAAACCTTATGTTCAATTATTTAAGTTAATTAAGTTTCAGAAACCTGTGCATTAAACGTGCGCAATACAAGAAACGTGATACATATTTTTTGTAGTACACATTTATTGCTAGTTAATAAGGCTCTTTTTAGTTGTGACGAATTGTTGGTACGACAAGGCTATTTGGCTTTAAAACTTATTGCGGCGGACTTTCTTCAGTCTCTTCCATTTGGATGCATTTCTGTTCTAGTCGAAGCAGTGACGCGTTATGGGAAACAAACTGCTGATCACAATATATCTTTGTCTGCACTGACTCAATTGGTTTGTTTTGCCATGTTTAAAAGCAGAACTTGTTAAGTCGTATAAAAATTTTAATCTTCATTCATAGCAATGTTTACATGGCTATGCAATGGTAATATGTGATTTGTAAGCCGTTTTACAAATAATGGTCATTGGTTACTTTTTTCCAGTGGACGATTTCTGATTTCGTTTTTCGGAAAAGTGAAGTTGTTGGAGCAGATGATTCTGAAAAGGTGGTATTTAATTTATTTTTCCGATTGATTAACGTATAATTTCAATTCAGATCTGGCTGGTCTTGTATACTTGCCTATCTGAATTATGTGTGGATGTGCGACCTTCAATTCGGAAAAGTGCATGCCAAACACTGCTTCAGACAGTTGCTTCCCATGGGCATGCTCTGCGAACATCGACTTGGAATTATATGGTTTGGCAGGTGTGGCAGATTAATAGTAGTTTTTTCATTTGAACAAATGTATGGGTTTGACGAAGAAAATGCAATGTGTTGGTGACTTTAACTCTGCAGTAAAAGTTTGGTTATATGTAACGTTCCAAATAGTATTTGTGAGACAAATTTACTATAATGTCACGTCAATGACTGTTATCACACATAAACGTATGAATTGATAAACTTTTGATAAATTGATGATTGATAAACGTAAATTTTCTGTTCCTCAGTTGCATTTGATTCTTGACTTCCTATTTTGAACTACAGCCCACATTTGCATTTATATGTATTTTTTTTTAGATAATAATGCCACTATTGGACAGAGTTCGTGTACAGACACGGAGCGCGTCTACAGAACGTGCTTCTGGTGCTTTGCTTATGCATCACTCAAGAGATACTCAACAAAAACAATGGACAGAAACGTCCATCCACACATTATCAGCTGCTTCAAAAATATTTATAGCTCAACGCAAAGCCCTTCTTGCACTAGGTTTTTCAAGCTAATGTTTTTTGCACTAATTTAAGCTTTTTTGTGTCTGACTTATACAGATTTCATAGATGATTTCGGATCTGCTTGGGAAGCTTTGTTGACTTATCTTGAGTGGGCTGCGTGTTATCCAAATGCTGAACTTTCTCTCGCTGCCATTAAGAATTTCCAAGTTGGAACTTTAATCATCCTCCTTTGTTATTTTCACTCAATTTTTTCATTTATTCAGGAAGTTTTGCTTGGGCGGGTTTCTTCACAAACTCTGGACATCAATACTCGAGAGCGAGCAAGCAGGTGGTTTGTATTTTGAGTTCTTTCCATAGACATATTTTAAATAAAGAATAAATCTGTTTTAGCCGTAGTCTAAACAATCGTTTTTGCAACTCACATATGTTGTGCTCTCAATCATTTTGTTGTTTTTTTCTATTTTTAGAATATAAGGGAACTTGATTCATAAGTCAAGAGTAAATTTCGCTTAAATGATTTTTGTAACCCATCCATTTTCAGTGCTGAGAATTATGCTGAGGATGTGATTCCTTATCTTCCATTGCAACAATGGATCGAATCTTGGAATGTTTGTGAAAGTGTTTTGTTTATGCTGCTATGATTATATTGTTTCTACCAAATTTGTTGACTGTACTTTTTGCTATTTTATCATACATGAACAATTTTTAAGTTGTTAATCTTGCATGAATAATTGTCTAATATAGGCATGGCAACGCATATCTCGTGGCTTAGCGCGTATTGGAGTTGGTGCAACATCTGAAAGTTTGTTATCATATTTTTTCAAGATTTGGAATTTCTATACCTACATTTGGTTTATTTGTTTTATATCTTTTTGATTCCATATTTTTTGAAGAAAAAAGAGTTTTTCAAATAGCTTTAACGTCTTTAGTACCTCAATCAATAATCAAGGTATCATTATTACGTACATGAGAACGAAATGATATTTTTAGCACTGAGTTCGAAACCATACGTTCCTGGTCCATCTCACCTTACCACTCTCATTAATATCTTCCCACAACTTTTCAATCATGTAGCTCATCACATTAACTCTGATGAATTGAAAGCTGAACAGCTACCTTCTGTGCTTGAGGTCGTTGTATATTGTTTTCATGCTTTTTTTTATGCATTGTGAGTCTGTGTGTCTCAGAGTTTGGTAAATGTCCCAGTACCGTCTGAGCAAGTACCATTTATTATGCAATCATCGCACTCTAACATGTCGCCTACTCAGGAAGCTGTCCTTGAAGCCATTCGTTCAATTTACAATGTATGTTTTTAGCAATAATCTTTTAATCGAATAACGGATACGCATCGCATATCAAATACTTTCTAGCTACATCACTATTAGGAATTTTTAACTGCTTTTCTCATCGTAAATTTTTGAATCTGTATTGTTTCCAATTAACCTGCTGTCAACTTCTTCACATTGTTGTCACAGGAATGTATATCAACGCATAGCTCCCTGCGAAGTGTTTTGGCTGATCAAATCCGACAACTTCTGCGATTCAGTGCTTTGTCTGTAAAAACTACGAATGCTCTACGATCACTCAACACAGCTCCATCTGGCCAGAAAGATTACGTAAGACATTTTTTAGAAAATTCCTCCATAATTATCATATTAAAACCTTGATATCGAGAATTTTTGTGTCATTAAATTAGTGAGATTTCCTATTCCATTCAGCGCGAGTGGGCCCTACAGTGGGTGATTCCATTTGCTGAAGCGGCACTGCGTATGGCTGTTGAATTTTACTCGTCCACTGCTGCATATCCAGAAATTATCGAATCTCTTGTTGTTGTCGACGTTGTTAAGGTTTTGAGAACAATATCCCGATTTTTTTCTACATTTTTTAAGAACAGGAATAGTGAACTACTCACTATTGTTGCTATAGTTTCAGTTTCTTGGAGAGCCTTTGTATATGAAGTATTCCTGTATCTCTCCGACAACTTGGAAGCTTGCATCTTCTTCATTGATGACAGTGTTGCGGGTTGCTGTCCCCGTTGCAAGACGGCATGGTTTGTTGATCTCGTTTTTTTTTGAGAAATCATATTTTGTATGTAATTTTTATCATTTTTTCAATTTGAAATGATATTTTCTGTATATTTGTAGTTGACCACTTTGCATCTCTTTGGCCAGTGATATGTGACACTTTGGAAAAGTTTCTTTTCTCACCTAAGTAGGTGGAACCTTATAATCTTGTTTGTTGTAAGGCTTATAAATTGCTTATGAGAGGCTGTATATGACTTTCGCCTTTTTAGAATTCAGTTTTCTCTCGAGTGTAGAGAATGCTTTTGTTTGTGGACATTTGCTTAGTGTTAAAATTTTTAGTATTTGTCCGAGATTGGCGGGCGACGAGCGTAAGCGAGATGAATTGGCCGAATGTCAAACTGTTGAATTAGTGCGAGCAGAGCTGCTGCTGTATTCATTTTGCCTTCCTCCAGCTGTGGTTCAGCGCCTCATCTCCATATTAAATCGTGGCTCTATAAGTCAACTTGATCCAACTGACGTTTTGGGTGAGGATAAATATCTTTACAGACAATTTTCTGCTTTTTGAGAACTTTTTTGAAAGATTGTTTGTGTCCACATACCGTGAAGGTGAAATATATTATGCTGGTATTCATTGTTTTACTACAGACTATTATAGCACTGTGTTTTTATTGAAAAATAGGCTTTTATGTATGTCATTCGATGTGAATTGATCGTTTTTGTCTAACGCTATTTTTTCTTAATAATTTGCTGTGATTCTGTGCTTCTCCTTGGAATAATTACATTGACATTAATATCTACCTGCAAAATTTTATTCTACTTAATTGTGTCGTTGTTTACCATACTCATAATAGAATGGATTTCCTCAATACATTTACTCATGGTAAAAGGTAAAATGGTAACTGTATTTTCTCTCTTGCAAAAATATCATTAAGAAGTTAGGAGATGTACTCTCAATCTAATACTGTTTATATTTGTCATATAAGCTGGAGAATCGCATATTATATGATGGGATAAGCTTAGTTCCTGTTGCAGGATGCATCTAAGCGTTTGTGTTTTACATGTTGTGAGGTGATTGAATGCGTCGCTTTGGGTTGTACAGTAACTCGAATTGACCATTCTTTGTGAAATCAATTCTATTTATCTTATTCAAATGTCTCTCGTTTCAATTTACCGGTCCTAAATAGATGAGCCGGGCCGTGAACCTCATTTAAGCTTGGTTTACTGCTTTATCTCCACTACTACTTCATCACATCTCTGCTGAGAATTGCATAGAAGCTAGAATTCTATCGTTATATTCAGTCCCCAAGTTTGTGCATTAATAAGGAAAGCGGTATGGCCTATGGATTTATTGGATCTGAAAGATTGTTTCTCATGTTAGATTAATGTGTTATAAAAGTGTATAAGTTAGTAAGTGCTATACGTATCAGACGCTGTCGATCATTATTCAGCATTTGGTAAAACTAAAAGTATTAGTAGAAAGAAAAGATAAAATAATTTCATAGTTGTGCTGAGATGGCCGCAAAACTCTGAACCTCAGGCGGGACTCGTACCCGCACTTACAGAAAATTTTTTCAATATGCTTTGTGTTTTATTCATTTCAAATCGTATATTTTCTACTTGAAATTTTGTTCTGCCCAATTAATGTTGTCGATGGTTTATAAACGACCTGGGAGACATGACAAAGTCCGATGTTCTCATCTTTTGAGAAGCTTTAGAAACCGAGAACAGATTTTATATTCTATTTGCGCTAGTAAATTTACTTATTCCCGACAATTTGTGGTTCAATTTCTTGAAAGCATTCTGAAATTTCTTGAGTATAAAAAGATGCCATATAGTATCGCAAGAAATTTGATAAAGTTTCTTATAAATAGAAAGAAACAATGCCTTTTGTTTGTTCTACGAACATGTGACGCAGTGGCTATAAGCATGAGCACATGATATCGTTACATAAGTACTGCTTACCAAATCATGCAAGCCTTCTTTTTTCTATTAGTGTTAATTAATCACTATTAAACTTGAATACCTGAAAAGTGAGAATTCGAATTCTGATGACTTGAGGGAATATTGGTTATTAGAGGTTGATCCGTATATCTTGTGTACATTCATCATGTTAACAAGATGTTGTAACGCTGAAGATGTTTGAACGACACCATATTTTGATGTAACACGAAAAGAATAGTCATGCTGTTAATAAATTCTAAATAAGAATTGTAACTTGCCAAATTGTCTTCCCATTGAATTAATTCGACTTGTGATGTTCATGCTCAGTTTCTGTGTCAAGCTAATTATTATTTATTATCATTCGTAATTGTAATTAGATCTAATTATTGGTAATATTATTACATTCGAGCACAATAAGACAATCGTGATTCTTTTTTACACTGGTTGTTCCTATTTGGCAGTAGTTGTTAGACGTTGACTTGAAGAAAAAGGTGTACCCGTTCTTTTTTGAAAATTTATGTTTTGACATTCATTTTAAGCTGGAAAACAAATGATGTTTTGAGACTGTAGCTAAGTAAAATTATATTTGTTCAACAACATTTTCTTGTCTACTCAAGAAAAAAACATACATGTCTTAAATTGCTCAAACTTTTTTTCGCAAATTATTTCCATGAAATAAATCTCGCTTGTAATTGATATGGTACCCGGGTATTCTGGAAAGGTATTTAGCGCTGGTTTGGCAACAGACTGGTCTTCTCAAATTGCTGTTTGGATCGCTCCCATTCAAAAGTCTCAGCCATGACATCATAACAGAGGTGAATAACGCATCTCCGTAAGGAAATAAATTACGCCAGTGCTTATCCTTATCCTTTTATTGTTACTAAAAATTCGAACAGCGCATTCTCAAAAGAATTCGAACAATAATTTTGTCTCCATCATCGAGTGGTCTTTTAAAGCTGTACCTTTACTCTATGTATCAATAGGATTGAAAACTACAAAAATTTAATGCAAAACATTTTCGTTAAGCATACTGTATCCTAGTGTGACATGCTTGGTATTCCATTTTCATTTAGCTCAACTATTATTTGCTAGTTTACTCGAATGGCGTGTCTTCACATGTCCGTGAACGCCGGCATTCTTCCATTTTGTTCTTTCTCGCTCGATTGTCTTCAATGATGGTAGTCTTTTACATACATGGTGACATCGGCGAGACATATGGCGTGATTATAAAATCATTGGGGATTGCAAATACTGCCTTTCGACGTTAGCCTTGAATCAGTCCGTTCATCTTGCAGACGAGACATTTTTCAAAGGTCTGTATTGCGAAGACTGGTTCCATGTTATGTTCAGCAAATCATCGGCTTCGTAGCAAAATGCCGAGAAAACTATAAATTCGTAGAATTGAACACATGACCAACTTCGCTCAGTTTGTTCAACGCCATTTCTGCTTCTTCTATGCTCATCCAAGTGTTATCAGGAAAACAATTTGACAGTAGAATCCAATCCGTATGAATGTCTGTTATGTCTCAATATAACGATATCGTTATCCATTGCAAGATGGCAGTGAACTGCTTTGGTGAAATCGTGTCATCTTGACGAACAATTTTTCCAATGAAGGATTATAAGAATTTTGTCAGAAAATTGTATTCCTGTTGTAAAGCGATATGTCGTCAAGTATTTATATGAGTTTCCCAGTTCTTGACCAATCAGCGCTGACAACGCAGTATCCAATTCAATGTTTTTTTTTGTAGTTGACGAAGGGTAGAACAAGTGGTAGGTAATATCGATAACATAACCTTTGTTACCGCTAAATATGTTCGATACAGCAAAATCTCCAACGAAATCACGCTTCTTCCAGGAGTGGGGTCTCATTCAATGCTGTTGTTATATACACAGTTAGATGATCTTTGTGAAAAGCTTGTAGTATACACTCAACATCTAAATCGGATGGTAATTCTAAATATCGTTTTGGTTGACTTTTCTGAAAGGACTGTGCGTTTGATAAGGTGTGCAGATACTACATTTAGCTTGTTGCTTCCCACTCGAATGAAGTCAACATTTGTCGTATTGTGTTCAGCATTGTATTATTTCTTATGCTTTTTTTCAACCCGAACTTCAAGCAAAATTATTTGACGTGTTTTTTCTGAAAGTCAGTGAAATTCTGAAGCTTAATAAATTCTGGTAAAACTTTCAGTTTCCCACATTGTGGCGGGGTAGTCGGTAAACCGACTTTGTCACGTTAATTGCGAAAGTACCAACTACTCTTCTTCAGGCTACATTTTTGAGGTGCTTTCATTAACCTTGTCTTTTTTTACTCTTTCAAATCTTTGATCTCCTACTGCTAGTGTTTATAACAAGCCGGTTGAAACAGCTTGCAGTGGGATCTACATCAATTTTTCCCTAGCTTCGAGTATTTTCTTTATTGCCGCAAAAATGCTTTCCAATTCTCTTAGTTGAAACATTGTAGCATATTTTTACGGTTTTGTATCTCTTTCATAAGCAACTCACAGTCTTTGATAAATTCTTCATACATCTGCCATTCATATAATAATATGGTATCGTTTACAACTTTCTCATCCTAAGCTATTTATTTTTGTGCAATAAGAGATTTTCGTTTTGAGTTTCAATTTTTTTTTATACTATAGCGATGACGTAGCCTACACCACTGATATTTTGTGTAGAAACCTTTTCAGCAGCAAAGTTCTCCGTTTTGTTGTCATGCGTTGGTTGTTTTGTTCCTGATATCTTGCAAGGCTGCTTCATGGAATTTGATACGTTCTGTAGCGCTAAGAAGAACATATAGATCGACACGTGAGAAGACTGTTTTGTTGCTGGATGTACGGAGTGGATAAGAGTCTTCATCGTGTTTTGTATACGTGTTTGCGAAATCCACTTCTATTGCTTAATATCACTGTATCAATAACAAGCTTTGTAATGCGTAATGATCGTACGAGATGAGTGCATAGCGTATTCCAAGCTTGGGTTATATTTCAAATATCGTGGTATTGAAAAGGCTTTTCTACAGCTGCTGTTTATAATAATATAACCGCCATAAATGGAGTACAGAAGAGTCTATTACAAGTTCCTTTTTTTTGAGCAGCTCCTTAGCAACAGTGATGCGTTCTAATGTTCTTGTTTGATGAACTGAGGCGATATTGGTACAGATTTTGATTCCTTCCATTAGTAACCATTTAGCCTTTCTTTATTTAACAGTCATATATGTAGAGCTTTTTGTCAAAAAAGTTTTCGACCCTATATTCATTTTGGTGTGTGATACCAATCTGACATTGGAGACAGCACCAACAAATTTGTAAAACAACCTTCCTTTACGGATCATTTTCTTCAACGTACTGTAAATCATTCCCAATTAGCCCCATCAGCTGTAATAGTTGAGCAGCAGCTGGCCTGTCGGGGTACTGGAAATAGAGAAGAGCTAGTCGTTGGGGTGAATTTTGTCTGAAGTGACTAAATCGATGACAGATGGGTGTACGACGAATTTAACAACTCCCACATTTGGTGCTGGGGATTCTCTTAAGTTAATGAGTTTCCTTATCTGATTGTTCCATGTCGTTTTTCTTGCTTTTTGTCTCTTGTAAGGCGACCACATGGAGTTTATTGGATGGGATGTGTAATTAAGTAAATCATTGTTGCCGATACGATAGATTGTATACGAATACGAATATACGATAGAGCGTTGGAAAGAGAATCGGAGAATAAACGAATTGTTCCTAAACAATGAGCGATACATGAATCTATAAAAATCCAAACATCAAATTGTGAACACATCGTTGCCAAGACAGATCACTCGTGGTCATGTAACAGTCAGTATTATTTACTGAGAACACGTCAACTGACACTTGAGAGAATCAAATCGATAGTGAAATCTTTGCATACTTTTGATGGTATGTCGAGAAATTTAATTACAGCTTCAGACTCGCATGCACAGCGAGTTGAGCTTGCTCGTACGTGCTTCGATGCTTTGCTATCTACGTCGAGCGAAGATAATGGTCGAATTGGAAGCGTAGCCATTGTAAGTCTTCTGCAACGATGCTGTCAGGTACTCATATGCAACGGTATAGTTTCAATCAATTTTCCTTATTCGATTTTTTGTATAGATTAGTATGATTGTCAACTCATGTGTTCGTTTTCGATAATAGTACTTAAATTTTAATAATAGTATTAGTGGTTATAGGAATAATGATAAAACACTAAAATAAACAATACAATAAATTAATTGATAGTAAAGGTAAATAATAACAAATAGCAATATAAAAATGGTAATAGTAATAAAAGATAGTCATAAGTAACAATTGCGCAAAAAAAGATAAATTCTGGCACTCTTCAATCTCTTTAGAATGCGCTACCCATCTGACTTCTTCATGGTGCCGTGAAAGTGGTTGAATGAGAATCTGTTCTATACATTGATTTGAAATACACAATCTCTATGAAATTAGTGCAGATTCTTAGGATTGTTCTGGTTTAAATTCACCGGCACTGAAAGTTTGATGAGTTTCATTACTTATGAGAATCGTCCATTATTACTGAAGCACCTTAAATTACGGTACACGTCTAAATATTAGTGGTCGACAATAATAATTATTATTTTTTCTATTATTTTGTAATTATTATTATAATTACAATAATAATCACAATAGTTGGCAATCGGCATTCTTACCAGACGGTTCGCATTTGGATTAAGCATTAGTTTCTTCTTAGTTTCGAGCATTTTCTTGGTCTTGTAGAAATACGTTCTGATTCTCTTAATTGTGGTACGAAAGTATTTCTAAAACATTCTTGTAATCCTTCCACAAGCAACTTCTTGACCCCGATCGTGTCTTCTCTTAACTGCCACTCATGTATGAAAATGTTTTTACTAAAAGTTTGAATCATACACGAACTCCTCTCTTCTTTTCTCGCGAGAGAGATTCTCTTTATCAAATTCTTGTTGGAAGGAATCTTCGCTTGGTGGCGACTACCAGATCAAGTGCAATAGGGTAGTGTCATCGACGTATCAAGAAGACATCATCTTTTGTTGGTAATAATGTATTTGGTCTTCGAAAAGGTCGTTCCGTTTGGCGACTCCATCGGGAACGTTTTCTCATAAAAAATGAGTTTCTATGGAAGAGGTGTGCTGTGAACAAGAGAGCCGCAAGACGTTTTTATCTCTATTTTGTTCTCCTAATTCAAAATTTTCGATGCTATATTTTTCGTTCATCATATCCAGTGAAATTTCTGACGATTATTCTGTGAAGCAATTTATCGTTTCGTATAACTCTTTTTAACTGGTTGTAAAATGCCTCTAATTCATTCTCATCTGTTGCACCAGTGGTGAATAGCGATTCATGATGCTATATTCTAATGACGGCGTGGTTATACACGGAGTATGGCTAGACGAGGAGATAGAATCGCATATTAATAGACGGCATGGACAATGGTTAAATGTGTGACAAAGCCGACACTACCGACGTTTCGTGTGAGGACCTTCTTTCCGCGGATAACAAGTGTCTCTTCGTTTATTTGTCTTATGTCATCTTTTCTGCGCTTGGTCAGCTGTAAAGCTATCACGTTAAATTTGATGCGTTTTGTACCACTAGCAGGAGCACTGAGATTAGTGTCCGAAGAGACTTTTTGTATTGTATGTACAAAGTAAGAAACTGTCTTTATGGCGTATAGTAAGCATGTTCGTCAAATCCGAGTCCTTCGTCAGGCTAGGCCTAAGACTTCACTGGTTCTCACCCTTTATCTTGCCGCCCGATGTCAAAAACAGAAGAGTCTTGCATGGAGGTACTTACGACCAAGTTTTGCTGGTGTAGCTTTGGATCCGTGAAATCCTAAGATAGCCCTGGCATCCTCGCAGTCTATCACCGCCCTTTGTGGGTCGAAGAGTGGCCCGCTTGTGTTTATTTTATCAAGAGGGTGATAACTCCTGATGCTTAAAAATTACCGAAATCGGCCATCTATTAGCCTCGGCATTTAGTAGATAAATAAATAAAAATAATTGCTTTTTACTTGTTGAGCAACACGAGGTTTTTCAAAAACACTATTGAAATGGCTAACGTTTCGGCGGATTCGCTTTTCCCATAGCCTAAAACGGCTACTTTATTCACAAATTGTCAAATCGTAAGACGGTAGGCTCATGATATACTCACCGCTTTATTTGAACTTTCTGTTTTGTAGTGAAGTAGTCACATGAACAGACAATGAACCTCACTTTTCAAATGTTTTTTTCAAAGGGTGTTTGTAGTTTTTGTTTTTGCATGAGCTCTAGCACCGTTTCCCTAATCTGTTGCAAAGCGTGCGGTGGAAAATATATTGGCAAAACTGGTAGGCCACTCTGTGTCCGCATAGAAGAGCACTTTGTAGGAAAACTGAAGTCACAAAGTTGAATACTCCAATAAGTATGCATAGGTCACAGACATAACGTGGAAGATTTTGAAGTAAAGGTCACCATACTCGCATATGAACGGAAGATCTCGGCGCGAAAAATTATTGAGGCATTTTGGATAAATTCCATCAACCCAATGATGAATCGAAGAGAAGGATGCCTCGGTCTCACACATGACATAACAGAATATATAAAAACATTGTTTGAAAAGAGATTAATTATCTATTCATGTGACTACTTCGCTACAAAGTGGAAGATTCAAGTAAAGCCGTGAGTACATCATAAGTCTATCATATTATGGTTTAACAACTATCTCTGTCGAGTATTGAAGGTATTTGGCTGACAGATTTTTGAATAACCTGGCCTTTCCAGGCTCTGAGGAAAGCGAAACCGCCGGAACGTTAGCGATTTCAATTGAATATTTCTGAAAAACCTCGTTTTGCTCAAAAAAGAAAGAACAAAGTATTTATTTATCTGTCACTTTACTACTTTTTATAATACTTTATAATATAAAAGACTTTAGTTTTCAATTTGTTTCCAGGTATTGAACGATTTTGTTAGAGACTGGAATGGTTCAGGGGATCTACGACTACCTCGTGGTCGAATAGCTGAGACTATTTCAGCTTTACAAGCTGTAGATTCACTTATTAGTCGTCTGGCAAGGTATTTCGTGGTTTCATGTTTTTCTAACACCAAATTCTTATATGTTGCATATTTACATATTGTTTTCAGTTCCATTTCATTTTTTCAAAAAAAAATATACTCTTTAATGAAACGTACATATTTCAGTGGACCTATATAGCATTAGTTATATTCCGTTGTTTTTTGGAAAAATCGATTGGGTGCTCCCCTTAAATATGTTTCTTTTGAGTTTAATGAAATCTAATACATTCCGATCGCCTTGCAATCTTTCTTAACGTAACACTGTACTTGTACTCGTAGTACCTTTGTGGAAGGAGCTCCCTATAACTCTAGTACTTCGGCATGAGTTTGTTTTCCGTTATAATTCAGTTCAATAGCTCTTATTCATCGTACATTTCCCATATGCGTTGATTCTTTTTCGATTTTCGTTATAGAGGAAAAGTTTAACATCACAGTAGCAATAATAAGCTTTATAAGGCGTTGTGATTTCCCATAGTACGTACATAGCGGATTCCAGGCTTGGCTTAACATTTCAAGAGACGTGGTATGGAAAATGATTTCTATAGTTTTGCAATTTTTGGAATCCAGAGTTTGTGTAATTTTAGTCACTACAACTCTAACTCCTAGATATCTTCCAATTCGTTTGTTCACTTATGATGATTTTTAAGAATTTAGAGATCCATTTGTTTCTCGTAGATGTTCTTTTTCACAATTTTGTTTAGAAATTAGTCTATGTGTACTGTCTATCAAATTTGTTGATGTTGACCAGCATATGTTTTAAACACACTTTCATTATTTCTTTTACGTTGACTAGTTCAAATTTCTTCTCAAAACTGCATTTTGTTCGATGTTTTACCAATCTTGTTGAAATTTATTTGGGTGGAAATGTTGAAGGTGAAAAGAAAAACAACCAAATTCGACTATAGTTTTCAATATGGCGAATGTCTTTTTTGTTGTACAGCCATACACAGCTAGTTTTCCAATGACTCCCAATCTTACATTCTGAGAGATAGAGCTTTTTGGAGAGCTATGGCAATGTATTAATAAGATGGATTCCTTAGATGTTCTGATTAAATCCTTCGTAAATCATATACTGAACAATTTTTAACACATGACTTACTTATTTGTATACTTGGATGGCTTATCTTCACTGTTAGTGTGGAACCCAGCATTATTTCCATTCGTTTGTTTCTTGCGCGATTGTCTTCCATGGTGGTGGTCTTCTTTGAAAGTAGTGGTGTTGATGAAGTATTCCATAACGATGGTTGGCGTTTGCCGCCAATGCATCCAATCATTGTTTGGCCGATCATCAAACATACACTTGCATTTTCTTTGAGTTCACTGTCCACAGTTCTTTTTTACTTTCCAGCTGTTTTTTCACTTATAACCAGCAGGTGTTTGGCCTATCTATGCGCTGTCCAATGGTGTTTTGGTATTCGTTGAAATTGTTGAACTTCGGTACTGTTGAGTTTTCCCTGCTGGTATGGTAGGGGTTCTATGATAATTTAAATTTTGTATCTCAGTCTTGATAGGAGTTGACTAAAATTTGTATGTAGGGCAAAGAATGCAGTCGTTTTGACTCTGTTAGAACGCTTTGTTAGAACGCTTTTTAATAGTTGATAACCGTAATATGAAAGGCGTGCGGTTTCTCTCACAGATTTCAGTGACGCTTGAAACGATTTTGATATGGTTCATGTTAAACTCTGCTTTTTTCACAGATAGCAATGAAACAGGATTGTTATATATTACTTATTTAATGGTTACTGTTTTTTCGATATCTCCCTCGTCAGAGCGTAAGAAAGTCAAACTTGTTTTCCATCAGCTCAAGTATGTTTTAATTTTAATAGAGAAAATTTTAACTCAATGCTTGAACCATTCGTCTTCTTCAAATTAAAAAAAAAACTGTGTGGATGGAATTTCTGAGCGGAATGTTGGGTGGGGATGCCTGCCGCAGTGACACGCAGACACGTATCAGTTAGTGGCCGTCCGCAGGCCTACCAAGCCCGCCATCCCCCTGACGTCTTTAAATTGGTAAGAAAAATCTGCGTAAGATAACTAACACTATTGGACTATTGAATTCGTGAAGAGTAGTGGTTACCTCAAGTTACTGCGTAGACCAGGCTAGCATTCAACGAATAGGAATGCGTGAGCTCATCCCTCCACAAAGGTTTGATCAACGCCAAAGCTTATCCTATATATATATTAAAATATCGCTGTAATACATTACATATCACTGCGGAATACATCCCTTTTGTTCAATTAGGGTGTTTTCGCATTAATCCAAAACGCTTTTAGAAATTTCTAGGTTGATATCCAACTTTCCTGTTTAAGAATTTTGATTTGAACCTTAAAATAAACTCCATTGTGTTTCTGCATTTGGAGTTTTCTTAGTGGTGCATTCTATTTGAGTCTCACTTTCCCATCTAGGTACGCATTATTCGTTTTTACTCTTTTATATATATTATCATGCTGCGTTAATAGCTTATACTTGGCAAGAATATTGTAAGTAGCTGCAAAGCTTTTTTCAATCATTCGGATGACGGTGTGCGGTCTGGAATTTTTTCTTTCTGTAGATATGTCGTCATATAGGTTAGAAATATGTTTTTCGCAGCCTCCAGCTCTAACGAAGCCAGCAATAATACTGTCGGGTCCTGGGGTTGCATGATTCCTCCTTTCCATAGCAACTTCTGCATACGATGGTTTCGTTCAAGCGAAGATTTTGAGGTCTTCAATTGAAATTGTGAGAAGGGATTTCTTTGATAAATGTATTATAGCGGGTTCTGCTGTCCAGTTCCATCCTTTTTTGAGCATCTCTTTAGTGCTGATGTTGGATGGCCTAGTGGGTCAGAGAATTTTAGATTAGTTTTGAGTACTTGATGTGTACTGATTCGAGAGAGAGATTTTTTTAAAACGGTGTCCCGTGGATCTTCCAATTTGTGCACCGAGCACAATCTCACCGTTGAATAATGAGTGTTTATACAGTAATAACAATACATTATATATAATGATCTGATGTTATCTGATTGAGCGCATGAGCTTAATTGGTTGAATTGAGGAGCACTGTAACACTGGAACACAGGTTATCTAGATACATACATCAACGTTAGAGTTCGTGCATGTAAAGATTTCTGAAAATAGGTGTGGTTTGAAAAGGGACTTAACGACAAGGCTTCCGAGATGTTACAGAAAGTACATCCAGCTGTCTGTCGATGCGAAACGGCCGCTCACATAAGAAAGGTAGCATAAGCAGGAATATGAGTTACTTACTTTAACGAATGATGGATTGACGTAAAAACGCGAGAAGGAAGTGGTTATTCTATGAAGCTAACAAAAATAAAATGGAAACTATTAGAGAAATAACTCAAATGCGGACAGCAAGATGTTGAGAATTTCTTCGTCATACACCATTAGAGAAGTAGGAGGTACTTGCTACAGTGTTACCAGTGGCCTAAATAAGGGTGTGAAGGGTCTGAAAAGATATCTGGTTTTAGAGATGCAGAGTAATAGCTGTTCATTTTGCTGATTTCCACTGACATCATGTTTACCGTAAATTGGTCACCTCTCACCGGTCGTTTTACCGTCTATACATCCATGTGCAGAGTACTTAGGCGGAAACCCATATGATGGTGTAGCCTTTGATTTCCCAAAGTCATCCTAACTGGGGCCTTTCCTAGGTACTTATCACAGGATATCGCGGCCTACATGAATCACAAGGATATGCCTTCTTTTATCCCACGGACGCTGTAAATTGCTTTTACTCATAGAACAAAGTGCTAATTCATTGAAATGGATTGCCTAGCAACATCTCATTCACTTCCTTGCTATTCCATTGTAGGATTTTGGCTAAATAAACATGAAGCGTTCGCGTTCACATAATCACATTCATGCATCCATTTCCATATGTGGTATTTGTTTGCAATAAGATATTAGGAGCGGATCAAACACAACAGAATCGGAGAGACTTTCTGTAATCAGTATGACTCTGAAAGTGCAGGGAACTTCTTTTGGAAGCTGTTTCATGAATTTCTCCTTTACAAATTTACATTTAATTGAGGTCACCCAATTAATTATTATAGAAATGATAGTGGCCGGTTGAGTACAATTTCTTTTCAAGAAAAAAGGTGTGTTAGAACTCTTATTTTGTGTTACTATTAAGTTTTATTAGTTTAAACAATATATTTATTGCATAAGAATTTGTATTTTTACTGAACCTATGACTTATTATGCTTTCAGAGAACCGTCGCAATCAGAATTGTACAAACAGCTGGTGTCCCTTTATCCAAGTGTAGTAGAAGTAGTTAGTTGTAATCGTTCTGATCCGGCTTTGGCATCGCAGTTGATCACTACTCTCAAATCGTATCAAACCCTCCTCCTTTTACAAGTAGTACCGAAAGCTCTTACGAAGGATAGTTAAAGTTCCGTACTGATTTTAGATGATTGAAATGATTCGTGAACATAAATAACGTATTCAGATATGAACATCGTTGCGTCGTCAGAAAAGGAGAGCTGCTGAATGGACAGACTGTTTTTAGCAGTCCATTTGCAACTTTCCAGATGTTCGTCCCGATGTAGAGTGTATGCATTTGCAATTATCATTCTGATGCAGTTTTAAGCAAAAGCACAAAAAGAATGTCTACATATTGAGACATAAGACATATTGTACATATTTATGTAACCGGTAGAGCTGTATATCATAGGATGATTTCTTTGACTCATTGTTTCTGTTTTTTCTGTTTCTTGTAGATAAATTATGGATTAATACTATCCTTGAATATTTTTCAAATGAATCCATTGCATTTCCTGATTATAATGTTGAGTTGCCATTTCAGGACTTGTACTAGGCAAATTTTTAGCATCATTGTCTTTTCCCATTATCACAACATATCGGTGTTTTTAAATTGTTTCTGCTGCGAATAAATAGGATTCGTTAGCTATTTCTATAAGATTGTTATGAGTGACATTTTATCTCTTCTAAATATCGTGCCTTTTCATTTGTTTCTATATAATTAAATGTTTTAGTTTTCACACTTTTTCGTATGCGAGATGAATGGAGGTTTTTAATATCAACTCGATCGTTTTATGAGCGTAATAGCAAGTTAGGTATACTGAATGCGGACCGCTTGTTGATATTGTCTGGAGAAGTAGTGGAAGGTCAGATTTGTGATTATTGATTCTATATGATGATTTTCGTGACATTCTCTCGTTTAGAACCGCCTGATCTATTTCATTCGATAGATCCTGTAGAGATAACACAGATACTTATGAGAAGAGCTGGTCCATGGAGTGTAATATATCATCGGGTATGCTTGGTGGGAATCTACAAAAAAAAATCGCGCAGAATATTAGATTTCGGAAAAAGTATATGCGGTATATATAGATTACCATCTTCGTTTCGACGATGTCGTATTCATTGTACCTAAGATCGAGCAAGCGAAACAAATGTTAGCCGACTCGACAGTGCTTGTGGAGAAACTGGCCTCAAATTGAACTTCAAAAAGACGATGTTTATGAAGAACGGATACATTTTTGACGCTCTATTTACGTTCAACGGAAACATTTCAGAAAGCTCAAGCTCTGTGTGTCTAGTTGGTGAGATCAATATGATGAACGACACAACACCAGCGCTTAGAGTAAAAAAACTAGCGACTTGAGGATCTTATAATAGCATTTGGGCGTCATGAAGAGGATAAAAAAAGCAAGCACCCGAGCACAATTTTTTAGTTCTTCATACGTGTATCTGTGAATGTAAATGCATTGGAAAGGTGAGAGGTGCGTGTAGGATGTGTGTTGAGTGTTGTAGCAGTAGTGAATGTAGTTGCCCACTGGGTTGCACCCCTCTTCAGCAATGTTGATTCAGTAGAATATTAGGAATAGACTCCTTTGAGCTAGGAGTAATGCTGCCACGCGGGACTTAAGAGTTGATTGCGAAATCGATGTGTACGACTGTAGAGAAGAACGGTAGTTCTTTTATAGTTGGCTAGTTACTTCAAACTTGGGTAATTAAACTCTTATAGAAGTACATATCAATAACACAATAACAAAAATAATAAATAAGGTGAATGTCGTATAGTAAGAAATTTATGGTAGACAAATTCACCAGATGGGAGTACATACCATTGCAAACTGATTATACGTAGGAAGGCTTTGATGAATTATGCATGTATAAAGAGTGAAGTCTTGCTGTTCAGTAGATAAGAGCGATATGAAGATATTGGGATGATATGAGTAAAATATGTTATAAACTAACTGATATCGCGTGGATGACTAGTATTAGGTCCGTATAGAGTGTTTCGGCAACGCCCACAGTTGGTGGTGGCTAATGGGAGGAGCTGTCTCATGCCCGACATGGTATCGATCGATTGGTATGTGTCAACGGATGAGTAGAGAGATAGATGAGGAATGAAGATAGAAAAGAGGGATGCTAGCCAGAATATAGGGTTAATAGGGCGGGGAATAGAAAAATCCTCTATGTAATAGAGGATATTATTCTATACTATATTTTCGGGAATTCATGCACTCAAGTAAATGTATATTGAGTTAATTAGGTCCGTATTATAATTGCAGGTAATTTAACAACGTGGTGAAGGTTAGTTGTTAAGTAAGCAGTGTCGATATTAATAGTTGTTACTAGTGCTTTTGCTGTGTGGTATTTTTCTACCACGCGGGTCTTTTATTTAGGTTATTGTCTAGAGTATGGTAAAGAATGATGAACTAGTTGACCAACGCAAACTTGTATAATTAAACCTTTATCCAACAATCAACACCAATTCTTTACCAATGTAACGACAAGAAGCAACTGTTGTAACTGTGTTACAACTAAACCCAGCGATAGTGGTGAAACAAAAGGACTTGTGCATCCGAACATTACTTTGGAAACAATGCATCGATTACCTCTTTGTTACTGGCTCTAACAAAAACACAGCAACATAATAGTGCTTTGTAAGGCGTTATATTGTTGTGAATTTGTAGTAATTTCTAATGTCGCGAATACATTGTTGGAAATAATTGATAGAAGGCGTTTTCATTGACATTAAGATAGTTGATGACTTGAAATATATATTGGCTTGGGTTCGGTCGCCGTAAAGTTTATTCCAAATTCGGGTGATATACCTTGAACTTCTATGAATAAACTTTTATTAAAACTATACAAATATAAACACAAACTAATGTATCGATGCTGATACGAAGCAGAATGTGTCTATGTGAATAAACTTCCCTGAGAGTAAGTGAAGAGAAAGTGAAGGTGTGGCTGGTTGGGAAGTCCAATGTCAGTGATGAGAGAAACATATGGAGAGGATTCTCGATAGAAGTGTCGATGTAAATAAGTCAAGGTCCAAGTCCAAGACCAAGTCTAAGTTAGGTAAGCTGCAGTGGAGTTATGCCTTCATAGATCTATCCTACCAGAGTGATATGATAGTCGTTAAGATAGAATGAAGAGAAAGGTAGCAATATTTGCTACAATATCTGAGAAACTACCTAAATAGCTTGTTTTGCCAAATGAATAGTGTTTCGGAGTTAGTTCAATTGCTTAAGTGCAAGAATTCTCTAATACACAAATCATGTTTCTTTAGCATTGAAATATTTCGAAGTTGCTATAAGTAGAATTTTTTATTGATTATGAACGAGAATTTATTGGATGTATTCAAGCTTGTCAACATTACACAGTGCATGTATAGTAACCTATGTGTTGTAAAAATCAAATTATTCAAGTGATTAAAGTGAATTAGATGTTATTGCAAAATCTGTATTTCATTTAAAGTGATATACATTTTGTTTAGCCGGATTTGAGTCGGATTTTCGTAGGGCGTGATGTATTTGGTCGACTGAGTTTGGTGTTTGCACCAGTAGATAACGATGTTATGATTTCTGATGTCGTGCGAAGTATACCTCTTGTGCAGCCGGTGAATACTTAAGTTTTCATTCAAATTATTGAATCAACAATCTAATGTTTTTCTTTCTTACCGTCGACATAACAGTTATCCTTGTTGCAAAAAATGTACGCAGCTTCCTCTCCATGATTTGAACCAACTGCGAACATAGGATTTTGACCATATTAGTGATTGTTGATTACATAATCAATTTGATATATGCTTTGTAATTAACTATATATTTGACCATACCATATTACCATCGCACATATTCAACCAAACGTTTTTCTCCTCAATTGGATTTTCTCAATTCAATGTATGTCAAACAAATGCTATAATATATCTTTTCTCAGTGAAATCCTAAAGCGGTTTTTAATTTCTTAATGTTTTTGCTTTCAGTATAATGGAAAATTTCCAATAAATTTTCCATTTGCATTCCATGAACTTAGTTCAAATTTTAGAACTATTTAAGAGCTAATGTACCTCTAAAACAAAATTCCTTAGTAATATGTCCGCAAGAAGTTTTTCTTCTACTCCAAAAAAAGGAAGAAGTTTCTGTTAAAAAGGAATAAATTAGTGGGATTGTGGAAAAGCTACAAAATTTAACTTTCAGGCTAGTTGGCATGAAGTCCCTCATGCTCAGGTGTGTTGTATTGACACAAGAACTTGTGCTGCAATATGCAGTACTTACTTGTCAGTTTATCCTGAAAATGTATTGGACTGCTGGTCTGATCTATTCAAATCGTTCACACTGCGACATGTACCGATCAGAAATGATCTTTTAAAGGCCTGATCTTCCTTTGTTTTCTAAATTTATATACTATATATAAATTTTAATTTTTTTCGAGTAGTTTTGAATATTCTGCTGTTCGAACTAGAATAATTTGGAAGCATCATTAGCTTACTTAGAGCTGGTTATCTTAAACCGATGATTAACCATTCAAGCCACCTCTGCGATGTGATGAAGGGTGGTGAATGCATACTGCATTCAAAGTAATAGATAATATCAATGTTAATCCTTATCTAGTTCTGCACATTGTAATTCTTTAAAAAAGTTTAATATTGCAGATTTCACGCTCTATCTTTTGTACGAGACAGAAAGCTTTGAAAGACTTTTTTGAACGATTACTCGATGCTGTTCGGTCAATGATTCCTCAAGGTGTCGTTTTGTTTCTTTTGAAGATGCCTTAGCACTTGACGGAAATTTCTGTTCTAATTGTACCGGTGCAGCAATATATCGCTTAGGAAAATACTTTATCATATTGGGTGTCTATCTTAATATGCGTGGTAAGCATTGCATCTTTGTAGACTCATTGTTGATATACAAAAATTTAGCTCTCAGCAATAATGTGCTTAAATATAATATTATTCCCGATTTGTTATTAGGCCTAATCATATACCTATTGTGTTGTCCTTATTTTGACTTGTTTCTTCCATAAAAATTTATCCTTGTTAAAGGCTATGGTGAAAATCCTAGAAGCTTAGTATCAGACTTATTCAGAATGTTGTTATAATATTATTGAATAGTAGTCTTGGTATCACGTTCCATGATGTGGTGCAGCAGTAGCAAATACTTCAACGTGAATAGAAAGCTGTCAGTTTGACTTAATGCTATATTTTAACTCCTTTTTCAATTCTCTCAAAGCTTGCGGTTGAATTTTTGGTACTGTAGTTATATATATATTAAGGATTAAAAAGCGTACTGATTTGAAAAATACCTGTCCTAAAAAGTGCAACCCCGTATGTACAGCATATACATTTTTACTTTAGAACACATGATATTGCAGACGAAGAAGGCTAAAGGCTAAATGAGACACATCTTAACGAAGCTGCATACTACACAAAAGTGTTTAGAAATAAAGTGAAGAAAAGCCTCAAGCCCTACTATGAGCACTCTCTAACTTTTTGAATGGGCGAGAGTGATCTTTTACGAAAAATGCAGAGTTCTATTATTCGAGGAAAACTATTAGAAAATAAATTTTTTTTGGACGTTATCAAACATGACGTTCGTCTCATTCATTGCTATTTGAGCCATAATTAGTATTTCTACAATGCTTTCATTGAGAAAAAAAAGCAACGTGTAGTAATTTTCCTAATGCGTGTCTTCCGTATATAATGATAGAAAGATTCTGAAGCTCAGCTACTTTCCTATTAAAGCAAAGATTTTTTGGCATTTATTGTGAGTTGAGGGAGTCCATAGCACAGTGATGAAAGTGCCGCAGTGATACACAACTTGGAATCAGGTTCGCGACCTACTCACACGTGCCAGTTCTGCCATCCATCCCTGTGGAGTCAGTGACTTGATACCAGAGGAATCTTACTAAGATAAACAACACTTATTTCGTTAAAAATGGTAACTTTGAGTAAAATCACGTTGAACACATATTAGGCGTGTCCTACAACAGAATTTGACTCTAAATTAGGGCAATAGTTTGCAATTGGTTCTTATGTTTATATGATTTTCACCAACAAAGGATATTATTTGGTAATAACATAACAATGGTTAATAGTAGAACTATATAATAATAGGAGAATCACGACATTTTGACCAGTTGGGGTATAGTAGGTATCACTTCGAACGGAAGGACGGAATTCCAAGCTAATGTGTATTATATTAAGTAACTTAACACACATGTTGAGACAGAAATTTCAACGGTCGTTTAGCAAAGTGTTAAATTTCACCAGTATATCTGTTTAGGGCGCTATTCTTATTATGCTATTTGAATAATACTTCGTACATTCATTTTCTTCTTTTTTTAAGGTAGAGGTGTGAATGAAATACATGTTAAAAGGTTCATGTGATTAAGTTCTTAGCAACACTTATTAGCGAATAAGAAACAGTGGAATACAGAAAGTTCATTTACAATATCCTTGAAACCACGTTCAAAAAACGAATTTTGTACTTATTGCAGTACCTTTCGGAAAGCTTGTCTTAACGCCGAGACATGATTATCAGTCTCATATGGTAGTTTGTGAATATACGAGAACAAGATGAGTGATTAGTTCTATCACTGCTGTAACTAATTGATGAGTCATTATGGTTCAGACATGCAACGTAGAAACTTCCTGTTACACTTTACCATGCGTAATTATCTATTTATTATGAAGTTGTATTCAGTTGCTCGATTTAGGAGTCGAACGCTTGGCTGTGGCATTTTCAGGAGGAGTAGACAGTCTGTTAATTGCTATTGCTTTACACAAAGTGTGTCAATTCAATCAAAGTATTGATCTCATTAACGTCGCCTTCATACGAGATTCTGAGGTACTGTTAGAATATTTTGCTCAAATTAAACTAAATTATAAACAACATAATATGCTGAAATGTGCTGAGCTCATCTTTGTGGAATTGAACACTTATTTGACTACATAGCAGTAATCTAACAATGATATACTAACGAAGAACTACAATACTACAGTATAGCATTGTAGATGGATATTCTACATAATAGAAATAAACGACAAAATGATTAAATTATCACGTATGGCGTATGGTGATTCTTCCATGATTTCTGAATAGAAGTGCGTTTTCACTTCGTATATAAGATACGACACGTAACACTATTATGATTGCTTCAAACGAAATGAAAGAGTGAGATAGTAAATGTATTTTATTCTGCGAAATATTCGCTATGCTTGAACCGTCTTTAAGTTTTGTCCAGTATTTGAAAACAGTGTCTCAATAATTGGTCTTGATCTTGTAATATAAAAAGATTTTCTGTTCTAACATATTTTTCTTACGTGTGTTGTTAGCTAGTTATTCGTCTTGAATTCAGTGACAAAGTTTTAGGAAAGCTCACTCATTAATGATCGCTTACGAGGCATTACTGGTATGCATCACTTGCGTTCTAGATATTGTGACAGAAGATGGCGTCTGATTCTAGTTGACGTCACCAAAGACGAGTTGGAGGCGAACAGATCGTTTATTGCAAAGGTGAGCGTAGTGACCATTTATGACGAATTTAACCTAAATACTAAGTTAGTTTCTTTATTCCCTTTAATCAGTGAACTCCCATATACTTTGCTTCAAACATCAATGATAAGGTAAAGCTAATTTGTCTCTAAGATAGATTGTTCTGTTCTACGAACATTCTTCCGTATGTGATCTAGTAGTTATTGAGTAGTAAATATTTTACTGTATTTTAAAAAATCCAAGTAAAAATAAGTGAATATTTTGAAAAATCATGGTTAATTTTCTTTTCCGCACCAATTTTTTCTCAATGCAAGCCTATAAGCTTCTTGGTAAGGCTATTTTGAGGAAACGAATGTAGGTGCTATAAGAGAAATTTGTTCTTTATTCATTTATTTCCTAATATATTTTCATATCCAGTTGATACTCTGTCACGATTTGTATGTTTCTGACCGAAAAGTTTTATTTTAAGGCTGCTGCACCAGCCAACTCGGTTCTAGATGAGTCGATAGCGTGTGTTCTCTGGTTTGCCTTACGAGGAACCGGAAAGGATTTCGATAGTCACGAAAACTTAAAGCAATACATCAGGTTTTTCACTATGAATAATGTCTTTTTTGTTAAAGATATTATTGTAAATTACTTGCTTTAGCAGAGTCTCCTCAAAAAGGTGTACCGCAATAGTTAGTGGAATTGTAGCACATGCCAGCTAACCGACAGAGCTACCAAAATTCTCAGAATGTGCAAGACTGCTGTCTTTGAAAGTGATAATTAATAATAGTAGTACCTTGTGTGGTTCTAAAGGAAATGGACGAGTACTTTCTGGAATTCACTTTTTTCCGTGTCACATAAGTAGAAGAAAAAATACGAGGTTTTCACTTACGCCAGCCATCAAAGATCAAAGACGCAGCCGTACAAGTCAAGTTTTCGAAGATTATGTGGGCCGGGCACGTGTATGAATGACCGGTGTACACGAACTGTAAGTGGCTGGATCCCACTGGACATCAAACGCACTGCAGAAGACCACCATCCCAATGGTCAGACCTCTTCACTTTCGAAGATTATCTTCACAAGAGATTATGATGCTCAACGATTCCCTAGAACTCATTGGACTACCATTGCGAGTGATAGGGACAAATGGAAGTTTCGCTGGTGACCGATCGACTCCGTCGATAATCAACGGGAATCCAGGTGATTCAGATCAATTTAGGCGGCACCGGTTTTTAATATTTCCAAATCAACGCTATCTTTCGAATACGGTCTTTCTACAATTTACGATGTTGTAAGAAATAGATCTTGCTCTCACATTGTCGTGGTCTTCGAACCAAGGCGGTTGCCCTTTTCAAAATCACGGGTTTCCAATTTTCTATACCATGTTCTGTATTCTCTGTGAGAAATTTTACCTACGCCAAACACATCCAATAAATTTCTACACGGTTCTGTAACATTCCTTCTTTGTTGAAGCTCGTATAAATTGCAGTGGCGTAAATGGACATTATCAGTAGACACAAGTACACTTTGCTACATACTTAAAGCTGTTTTATTTTATGTGCTAAATCAGTATATATACATTAAGCGATAAAAATAGAGAGGCAAACTTGCTTCAAAAAACATGTGCTTACGTGTCGAGAATTATTGTCATAGAAAGGACAGAACTTGACGGTAGACCTGATATTTTAATGTACGATTAAATGTTATAATATATTTATAGTGAAACTATATCTAAATTTTGTAGCAAACAATGTAGGGATTACTCATCAAGACATGTGATGAATATTTTACATTATAATCAACAAAATTAGTTCTCGTTTAGGAGTAAATGAATGAGCGGACTTTATGTCAGATACAGTTGTACTTTAAAACACTTTGAAATTCGTAGTTCTCGGATTTTTTAAGGAAAAGTCTATTCAACGGGAAAGCATTTATTACATTTCAAAACACGTTAAGTTCAAGATGGAAGGGTTTGAAGTTTATCTGTATGAAATCTAGATCCGATGCTCATATTTACTTTGTTGGGAGCGGAGCAGATGAACTATTTGGCGGATATGCTCGCCACAGGAAACGATTTCAGTGCGATGGCTTGGATTCCCTCGTAGAAGTATTTGATTTAATTTCAAAAACTAGTCCTACTTTTTCTGCTTTTATAACAAAAGCTCTAGATTATAGGAGTGTGAAAACGAACTCCATCGTTACGGCTACCGCAATGGTGGACGAGACGCTAGAGTGGCCGTTATGCTGATGAGGAAGCTAAGGTTTATTATTTCTTTTATACATTCTTGCTCGTCCTTCCCTAATTTTGCATTAATTTTAGTTTTCAAGAGAATTCTTCTTAAAATCAGAGTCATGTAGTACGAATTCGCTGCATTGTAATCTATTCAAGGGCACCATTTTTACATGACAGTTTTGTTGCATGGGCAAATACGCTACCAATGGAACTAAAGTGTGACTTGACGTTGCCACGAGGTATTGGCGAAAAGTTGATTGTTAGACAGGTGAAGTGATTTTATTCAAGTATGAAAAGGTTTCAAAGTGTTTCATGATTTGTTATTAGAATAATTTTCATAACAAAAAATAATGATTACGTTTAACTTGCCCGCAATATGGTGCACTTCCTATCAGCTTATTGTTCTGTTTCAAACCTTTTTTTTGTTGAATGACTCCTTTCATTTCCTGGTTACGAAGCAATAAACGCTTGACTTAAGTTGGAGTGCGATGTTACGAAACTCGGAGTCTTGTGCCTACTCGAACATGCATTTACAGATATCCAGCCTGTTGTTCAACCAACTGCGCTATCGAGGCACTCGGTCTGCGTCCACTTATAGCTTCACTTATACTTTATTATTCTGAGGGGGTATTTCGTTAGCACTATCGCACACTAGGTTATCCCACAATTCTTGGTTGAACTGGATGTTATGCCGATATCGGCTCACCAGGTTGAACTTGTTAACGGTAATGCATTCGGCACAACAGACCAGATATCTGCAGATCAGAGTTTCAGTCCCGCTTGAGGTTCCAAATTTTGCGATTAAATCAATGTTATTACGAATATGAGAACATCATTGTAACATATAATAGTTGCTAGAAAATAAATGGACCTATTGTAGAGTTTTGATGCTGAGCACCTAGCATTTACAGGATGTTTTAGGTCCTTGCTCAGTTGGGGGCTCCTCACACTGCCCCAAAGCAAGCCATGCAATTTGGATCAGGTTTTGTAAAAATGCAAGACGATAAAACATTAAAGGTGTGTGTGTGTGTGTTCCGCTTGATATACTTTGAATTTCAATAGAAAATATTTAAGAAACAGCAAAAGCACTTTTCTCACACTATCTTTATAGAATCTGTACAAAACCTGTTGTTATTTGTTTTTCAAATAAAATTTTTCATACGCATATAACATTTTAGTGATGCAATTATTTTGTTTGAATAATACATAATTATATTTGGTTAAGGGAAGTAGCTTATCCCGACACCTCTGCCATTCTCAACAAATCGTTCGTCGTGAATGTTAAGAACGTCTTGGTTGTTCCTGTTTGTATTGTTGTATTGATTTTAAACAACAAGCTGCTTTATAGGATTTATCGTAGAAATGGCATGCCTGAAAAAAATTGTACTGTTATTGTATTCACCCATTTTCGTAGCGGTTTCAATCGAATAGTGATTTACAACTATGATCGATTTGAACTACACATTATAGAAATTGAAAAAAATTTGCAGACCATATTCTTTTAATAAACTCAAAATAGAGCAGTACGTTTGACAACCTATAATCTAAACAATCATAAATAGTAGTTTCAAAAATTGAATCGATCGATCAATATAATGCACAATTGCCCATGTTATAGACCGTTTGAGGATGGAATGCGGTAATAAACATAAATCGAGGTTGGAACGCTGTAATGAACATATAAGCAAGATCTTAGGGAAGTTTTGCCCGTTTTTGGAGTAAAAAAAACATAATTTTTTCTTACCGTAAACTTTAGTAAATAATATAATTGCCATCATTACTAATGACTCCCCAGAGTGAGGAGAATTCCCTATCTGATTTTTGTAAAATATTTCATCTCTTCATGCGAAAATATTTCATCTCTTAACCGGTGATTAGGTTTTTTTTCGTTACATGATTTTTTTCCCTTCAAAAAATTATGTAATGACAAAAATAAGGGTAAATCGGCGGATGCTAAGTTTGGGATAATATGGTGGATGCCACCGAATTTCCCAACCAAGGTTCTTTAATTTTTGAAAATTTTTTGAAAACTCCTCAAACATCATGTGTCCTGTCATTATCATGATGCAGTATGATGACTTCTTTATTGAAGATCGTCAACCACTTCTCGTGAACTGTTGTCTTTAAATTATCCAGTTGCTCACAGCATTTCTTCATATTGAGCCTTTCAATCGGGTTTTGAACTCTCATAATGTATTGGTCGTTGAATGTCCTATCATATAGACAACATTCTCTTATTCAAGATTAAATTTCGTTTCAAGGTGGAGAGGCTAAGTTTTCTAGGTTCGCAGTACGGTCTTTGCCTTACCGGTGTTTTCGTAAGTAATCATCTGTTTTCCCAGCTACTCGGTTTTAGAAGGACTCGATTTTATTCAAGCAAAGATGTGCGTACGCGATTCAGTCATCCAAACTCTTGTCACTTCATGCAACATCCGTCATGAGTATTTCCACGCTATCTTCCGAATATGGTCCGAAATTGCTAAAGTGGACTATTGTAGAGAACACTCTCTCGAGTAATCTGTACTTTATCATTTGAATTATATAAAAAGTAGATACAAATCATGTAATTAGCTTTTCTATTTATAGTCATCATATCGAGGTGAGTAATGCGCGAACGTCCTAATTCATAAAAGGTCATAATTGTCTTAACATCGTGCTTAACTAGAGAGCAGAATTTGCACAAAGTAAACATATGCTTAGCCTCCAAGAATTGTAGAAACAGGCAGAACTTTCAGGTAGACCTGATGGTTTCTTTTTGAGCTGGAACACGAGGATTCCAATGACCTGTGATTAGATCGTAATCTTATATTTCGGTTGCTAAGACGTTTTGCTAAACGTGTTGATGCACACAGCACAACATGATGACATGCATAATCTGACGTGAGACTACAATAAATATGTAAATAAATAAATAAATAA
>KN716645.1:13028-31047 GCA_000816705.1 Dictyocaulus viviparus
GCATACATGTGTTTAAAAATATTTACTTACTTCAACTTTACCAAAATATTACATTTTGATGTGATTTATGATCTTTTAATTAATTACACGATAAAAAATATTACACAAAACACAAATATATCTATCATAGAAAGACAAGTCGAATGTCAATGAGGTACGAGTTCAAGTCTCGCCTTAGATTTCTCGTTTTATGTTTAAGTGAAAAACTTAAACGATTGAAAATTATGTTTTATTTTATAATGATATTACAATATCTGTAATTATACTATGTTGACGACAAAACTCGTAACCTCAGACGGGACTCGAACCCGTATCTACAGAATCCCATTTTATTCTATGATTTACCATTTACCGTATTCATATAATTTTCTATGATTCTTCTTTTATATATCAACAATTAATACTGGAACTATTTTTTCTTTTCACCTCATTCAACCTCTTTTCTATCCACTTTTTTTCCTCATGTAATTTCGCATCTGTTATTTCAAATTGGGCGGGTCTAAAGGATTTATTTTGTACAAGCATTAGTGATGAAAAATTTCAATTGTTGTTTCAAAATCGATTTTATCACTCACTCATCGTTACATAAAGGCTTTTTCTCAACTTCTTGCTTTGTCTAATATTCAATGATTTTCATTTCTTTCCTCATATTATTTACATTGTTTACTTGTTTGTCATTATTTTGATGATATACCGCGCTTGTTTACCGTAAATAATCAGTGTTTTGTTTGAGTTATTCTCTTACTATTCGAGAGCTTATAATAAATTTAATAGTTTTGATGATTTATAAGTGTTACTAATTTTACATATTACAATTTATTCTATGAATTTTAATATAAAATATTAACATTAATCTTTCGTCTATTTTGAATGATTCACTAAAAATCGATAGGTATTAGTTTTTTTTTTGTCCTCTGCATAATCCACTTCTGACATTTCTATTACGAACTCTGATTAATATTTCAATCGATATCGTTAAGCTTTTATTAAATACGAAATTAAAAGCGATTCTGTATTCACTTAATACATTGATTATGTTTGAATTGTTCAGTGAGAAAGAATCAATCAGTATCGTTCAACGATCGATTGTGATGGATGTGATCGAAGTAGAAGTACATCGTCGTCCTCAGTCCGTTGATGACAATGAAAATCGACCGAACGTTGAGTCACAATCACCTGCATTAGGTACCGAACAATTGAATATCAACAACGGTAATAACTGATACGAATTCGTTTATTTATAATCAATAATTAATTTGAATCGTTTGAAAACTTGTTAATAATCAAGTGATCTAAAAGCATACAAGTATATCCAATCGTTCAACATCGTATATGATCTGTCTAGTTGACTCATTGTGTACATGAGTTTATCGCCCTCCTTCGTTGATCATGTAGCGTACCGTATTCGATGAAGATTATGGTACAATTAAAGGCCCATTAGACGATGATTCTTCTCCATTCATGCTCACAACTGAAGCATCGATCCTCATGATTTGAAGTTTGGTGAGCGCTTATTGTGTACTGCAGACCCAATGGAGAAAAGTACCATTTTAGTACTATATCATGGTTTGTTTTGACTAATAGCGATGATACTTATCACTAAGTTGTTAATTAATGAAGTTACACTTTAAATTCGGTGGACAACTCGTCCAGAAACTACCGTTACTAACCAGAGCACATGGTAAGTGCGCAATCTTCGCTCCATTCAAAAAAAAAAAGATTCAACGTGCATTTTGAGGTTTTCTTTAAAACACAGAGTTCATTCATATCTTTAATCATGCTGAGTTAGGCAGAATCTTCCTCCGCCTGAGGTTCAACTTTTGCGATTAACTAAAGATAATTAAGAATATAAGAGCGAAACCATTATAACTTATCATAATTGATACAAGATAAATAGGAGAAGTAATCATAGCTCATTAAAACTTTTCTCCATAGAAAAATTTAATGTTTAAGTAAATTAATTGCAATAATGTTTACTAATTCACTTATTGGTTTTCCTCAAATCACACTAATTGTTTTTTTTTTCGGGTTCGAAATAACTTCTTTCCATCAAATTCGTCACAAATAGTTCAGGACCTTGTGAGGTTCCCTTAGGATTTGAGGGTAATACTGAAAAAATCGCATGACTAAAGTTCTGTAACGAAATAATCGTCGGTTGTTTCAATCCATGAAATGCGAAAATATGAACGACGAAGTCATAGAAAAAATCGATAATTGATTTATTGTAGATCCTAATGCGAATCCACGCGCCACGACAACAGTCGTATCGCCATCGTCCAGCGTTCCTGAGAGTGGTTTTTATTATTTAAAAATATTAGAAAACTGATTTCATTTTTAGTTTTCTTTTCTATTCAACGAGAAAGACCTCATTATTTTCCAGACCTCTATTTTTATACCTCAACTTTTTCTAATAATTGGAAAAAAACCAAGAAATAACAATTATAGCTTTATCATTAGAATCATTTTTAGTTTCTTATTTATGTTAAATGAAATGTAACGTTGAAGGAAAATTCTCTTCAAGAATAAATACTTATTGATTTGTTAAGGTAATGGCAGTTATTTCAATAAGGTTGCTGTTGATGACGAAGAAAAATCTCCTCATCAGTCAACGACAGCTATGAGGAATCAGTGTGAAATTGAGATTGAACCCGGTACGTTTCAGAAATAATTAGCTTTTTTCTATTTCAAGACGTTTTCATGTTATTATTAAAGCTTTAATAAAAATTCTAATGTGAAAAATGTTAAGGAATATCATATTCGTTTTTGAATCATTTTGCTTGTGGAGGTTATTTTTAAAATGAATTGAAATGTCTCAAATGTTCATCATGGATTTTCGACCTCATTTCTAGTTTTCTACGGTCTTATTTGTATACGGTAAGATGTAAAAGGAAGTTTTTATTGATCTGATGAAGGTGTAGAATCGATAAGTGCAGCCCTTAATACTTTCGTAGAGGTAAACGAGTGTCATATCTGTAAGGTCTACCGGAAAGTTCTGTCCGTTTTTTGAAAAGTAAACAAAATGCAAATTGTTTATTACCAACAATAAACTCCATGATGACTCTAACTACTTATACTTAATTCTTCTAGACTTTATAGAACTCATTCACTACTAGCCAACGTGAGGGCGATTTGTATACCTCATTTGTGGAAATTTCTCATTTTCTTGGGTGAAAAATTGAACAAATACTGATTTGTTGGGCAGGACTAAGCTTTTTTGCCATCTCCGATGCTATTAGAAAAGTACCTCACATCAGCATGGTCTTAACAACATCGTGGTCTGTCGATCAGCGATGGTGCTCTAGAACGTGGTTAATCAGAACGGTCGAAATCATCTGTATCAATTCTGTTGGACTATCATTTGCATGTTCTTTCAGAAACTGTACCACTGCCAAACACTTCTATCGAACTTCTACATGATTCTGTAGCTGTTCATCTTTATTGAATTGAAATTTTCATAAAATACAATGACGTAGATGAACTTTGTCAGTAGCCAACATCAGTAGGTACACTGTTGCTTCACACTTAAGACTAACGTGAATCAACCTTTTGAAAAATGTTGTCATAAAAACAAACAGAACATTCCGGTAGACCTGACGTGAGGATTCAAAATGTGAGGAGTCATCACTGAGGAATACCACTGACACTCATTCATTACTCTGTCGAAAAATGACCACTGAGTTATCATTTTAATGTAAAAAAACCCGACGTAATTTTTTTCTTTAATCATTATAATATAATAGGTATTTATTAAAATGAATTAAATGTGTATGTATTAAAAAGTATGCTTGAAAAGTAATAATTAGGAAAAATATACGCACCGTAGGAAAAAAAATTATTGCTTATAAAACCCTAATCAGATAAGGGATGATATGGCTCATATTTATTAGTGTTGTTATTTACTGTAAACAAGATGTTTATGTTAGTGTTTATGATTTGTATAGAAAATATTCGTTAGTTCACTGTAAAAGTTCTTTATTTATCTGCTTTTTTTTTCTTACGCTTTTGATTTATTGATTGAATTTGCATAGATCAAAACTTCATGAGATCGGTGAAGACTGTCGTCGTACTTCCTTGTACTACTTTACCGATTTTCTCTCTCAGATTTGAAAGTACTGAGGAAGTACTTCGGTTTGATTTCATTTTGTCTTTACAACACATTTTAATATATCTTTCTTTTTTCAATAACGAATCGTTTAGAGACGAAAAATTCAATGAATGTTTGGTAAATTTTTGTGTAGATCACAAATCTGCAACTGTAAGTGAATTCAAGTTCGTCGTATTGAGGAACATTAAAGCATTTGACCTCATTCTATTAACAACTTTCATCGAACCGTTGATGACTAAGAAATTATTCTTTGTATGGGTGGTCTCAAGCATAAAAAATTACTATCGTGCACTTCTTTCTTTTTTTTGTTAAGGTTCCTTTTTAAAGAAATGAAAACTGTTTGTATTGTTCGTCATCTGAGGTTAAAAGCGTCATTATTATCGCTATTAACGATGGCGCCAGTAGATATCGCGACGTCTTCCGGTTTTCGTCCTCATTTTTCTTTTTCCCACTGTTCCTCGCTTTTTCTTTCGTTCTTCCATAATTTATGCATCTCGTGGTCTTGTAAAACTTCTAAAAACAAGTTAAAAACAGTGATAGATAGTGCATTTTGACTCAAACTCACAAGATGATCTTTGATCTGGCCATTTTTAAACTGTTTATTATAATTTTACAAATAATCTCCCTCTCTATAATGAATTTTCCGGCTATTATGCTATCATTCATGCTGTCATTAGAAATTACAACACAATGAAATCAATCATGTTTTATTTTCTATTATTTAGTTCATTTGAACAAATTAAAATGTTTTTCTATTTTTAATACGAAGAAATTTCATTGCATCACCGTATCTGAAGAAGCTGTGAAGAAGCTAGAAAATAAACTAAGCTTAGAAAAAATTGAAAACAATTTTGCATATTTAGATTCTATTCATGTTTAACGTCTCAATACGATTAGTTACGATGAGTCATGAGTTCATGACGCATATCTAAATCATACCTTCTAAGCTAAAAGCTCCTAGCTTAAAAATAGAACTAAAATCCACATGTTTTTCCCCTCAGACGTGATGGAATTCGTGTTTTTGTTTATCGGATGTTACCTCTTGCTGCTTCAATAATAATCTGTAGCCAGATGTTTACCTCGTAAGAGCTTACAAAAAAGTGAGTTAAAAATAGTGATCAATTCAACGAAATGAAATCCGCGTATGTACTCTCGTAAAATGAGGAAAGTAATACGCATGTGTGCATATTTTATATTAATAGGAATATAAAAATGTTGATCTATTGATCTCGGTTTTGGCACAAGTACAACAACCTCTGAAATGATGGATATTGGTTGATTGAGGAAATTTTTTTCAACAATGAAAGAAGACTCTCAGTGTTAAAGGCTTTCTTGTGTCATTTCCACTTGCAATTTCATTACTCAGTAAACCTCTCTTAGCAAGAAGAAATATGTTTTTGACAAGTAGTGTGTAACAAATATAATAACTATACAAACTTTCATTACTAGATAAGACTAGGAATTGTGACAGCTTTGTTCTTAACGGTTCTTCATTTGACTCAATCCGAGATGACTCAATATAAGATCAAGACGACGTCTGGCGACCATGAAGCTAACGATTGTTCCGAATCAATATATATCTCATAAAGGCGATAACGACAAATGTTGTTGATCAAATCAGCTTAAACTCTGTGTTGGAGTATGGGAAAATATGATATTGAAGATAAATCTCAGACGATGGTGTACGTATAAAGCAAAGGTACTTCTTCGTTAAGAATTTGAAGGTCTATAATGGAACGTCTTCAACGCCAATCTTGATGTCGTGGAGCACATCTTCATTGTGACGATCACAAGCTATACAAAGACAACCTGAGAAGACAACCAAGTTATCTCTTTCTATGATATCATCATACCACTCTTCTACGATTATATTATAGAAGTTATGAAGTACTGATAACGTCTTCATATTCTCATACATACGTCGTAGTGCAGATAAATTCTGAGGTAAGAAAATGACTGAAAGTACAAATCTCTATGATTGATGCTATCTCTTAATCTGATTTACCAGAAGAAGTTAATAATTTTGTGGAGCGTTCAGCTGTCATAAAATCCTTAAGCTTGTTGAGTAACATTTTTCCTCAAGAGTGGAACATTTTCGATAGAAAATCTTCAATGATCATTATGTTACCAAAGAGGTTATCGTCAGAATGAAACGAGGAACACTGAAATGTGTTTTTATCTCCTTAAAATTAGTCGTTCTCAAAAACACTCGGATGAATCAAAATGAGAAGAGGATGAAAAATCGATGACGCCCATCTACATCATTTTAATCCTCTTGTGATGACTGAGTTCTCATAACGTCACTCAAATTAAAGCACTACCGTTATTATAAATATAGAATGCTCTTACGGCGTTTACAACCTCACCACATTATAAACGTCGCTAGAAAATCAATAGGAATTAATTAACCGGAAGCAAAACTCCACGGAACAGGCCGGTGACGACGAGAACGAACGGTGATCCCTCCGTGTTACCTCCTATCGCTAACCACCACCACTAATACTCTAACCTCTCCATACATCAACGTTCTATTGCACGAAAAAAAAAATTGCGCTCGTTCTCTCACATTTAAACCTGCCTCATATCTGGAACTCGTCCAAAAATTAGCATAATACTGCATTTTCAATTCTAACAATCTCGTTTATGACTCCTATCCAATTGAAAATTTTATAACGTTTTTCTCGTCAGTGAGGTGAGAGGCAACAGAAATGTTTATTTACTTCATTTTTTCAAGGCTATTGTGTTTTTCTGAAGCTTCTTGACATCGTAAGCTCAAAATTTATAGTGTATTTCAGAATAACACTGCTTTTTATTATAAAAAAAAGCGGTGTAATAATTTCTGGAGGGATATCCGAGCGAAAAAAAAAACTATTTTGTTTACGTCTGACTTTTCTAAGGATTCCATCATGTTTATCTTAAAGTACAATTTTTTGTCTATGGGTCTTTAGAAATCTGTCAGTATTCAGGAATGCTCATTATTCACAGTAACAGCAGTACATAAAAGTACTACCATAATAAATATGAAGCAAATATAAACAATGTGGGTGGTCTTCGACTTTGAGAACAAAGGTGAAGTCGTATTGATTGATTGATTGATTGACTAGATCATTATTGTTCCAGTAATGATTTTTAGATCATTTAAACGCTTTTTCTTTTGAATTCTCATTTCCTCATGATCGAAAGAGTGTTGAAATCTATTGAATTTTCTATCTTAATAATCGAATTTACAAAGAAACCAATTGAGGAATTCATTACTTACAAGTTATCGATAACCTCAGATATATTCGCTAAGAGTTCGATTTGATCTATTCGATCGATTCATTCTTCGAATATTTCTCCAAAATCTTTTTTTTTTTTACATATCCTACAAAATGCTAAGTATTTGCTTAATTTGATTCAAGATAATAAACTTCTCAATACATTGGCGGCGCAATACATTTGTTGGCACTTAATGAGGAAGTTCTGAGGATCCAATGTCTTCTTCCCTTGACGTTTATACTCGACCGTTGCTCTATTTTACTCAACAAACATAAAGATTGCATTCAATGTATATTCTTATGACGGTTTTTGTATTAACTCTTTAAGGATTAGAAAAGCTCAAGATTTCCCAAAATGTAAGCTTTCATGTAACATAGAAACCTCATGTGTTGCTGAGTTAGTTGTATATCATTTTTGTTCAATCATTTTTTCTCTCATGTCAAAAATATCTTTAGAAAAAAAAACTGACGTATTTGTTTAGAGTTTTTGTTTTTCACATCCCTCACTAACACTTAATTGTATCGTAGTAGATTCCTCATTACCAATAATTTTAGTGTTATTGTTCTTCTGTTGAGTATGAGTAATACGACGATATGAGTTCTGACTGATACGATGCTTACTACTTTTGGAACTCATTGCTAACTCCTTTACACTTCTCATATGGAATATTCTAACTCTGCTGAACAGTTTCTTTTATCTTCTATGAGGTATAAAAACGAATTAGATCTGGAGTACAGACTGTACTCTCTGGAGTACTATATATTCACTATGAACTCCTTGATAAGTTCACAGGAGTTGTACTTTCTGTTTTTACTGAGGTGAATTGACATATTTCCTCTACAATTATATTCGTATTCATTCATTCATTTATTCATTAGCTGTATGTACTTTTTTTTACAAATTTAGAAAAAACATAATTTATTTTCTAATACATACAAAACGCACCTTTTTAAACAGTGAATAACATTGTTAATTGTGAGTTTCATCATAAATTGAGAGAAATACATCTACTGAAAAGAGGATTGATGAGTTACTTACGAGTTTTTCTTGTACTATCCTAATCAAACCTCATCGAGTTACTCATACATACATCCTTCATCCTCAAAATAAAAAAAAATTGGTGTAAATAAAAATCTTCTAGCTATGGCTATGGAACGAAATTTTGAAATTATTGATCATGTGTGTTACGTATTCAATCGATAATCTATTTATATGTATATCATGCGATGTTTGAGTTAAAATATTCATTAGCTTCTAGTCGTAGATGTGCTATAAATTAAGCCATTTATCGATTGTGCTCGTCTTCCAGTGAAATGCTTCCAACACCTCCATTCGACTCAACGATGAGTTAGGTCGATTGCTATGTTGCAGCTAAATTTTTCATTATACCCATTCTAACATAGAAGACGAATTTGAATCTCATCACATTCAACAAGAATGCAAACAAATAACTACTGTTGTAGTAGTTACATGTCACTCAATTCTGAGTTACTTTGACGAAAATTTGTTTATCGTTCCAGTATTACGTCTTCTTTTATTTATCTACTAGAGAATCCTTCACCTGTACTGATTCTTCGATTATTAAGCAAAATTTCTTAATGCTTACAATCTTCACAGGAACAAAACCGAAGAAAAACTTTCATATCACGATCGATATTGTAGCAAATTTCCAACCTAACAATAATTTTTGATCTTCTCATAGATCAATTCGTTCTGATAAACATTCCTTTTGGAAAATAATCATTTTTATTGAGGACGTAATGATTAGAAAATATTTTCTCCCTCATCGCTCCTCATTCGATTACAAATCTAACAGCCCTCATGGAAGCTTCATTGTCTAAGTGACGACTTCTATTGGTTCAAAATTGCTTTCATCCGGAGCAAAAAAAAAAAACGCTGACGAAACTACATCGAAAAAATATGAAAGTGGTTCCGAATCGTTACGGTGAAAATGTTATGCTAATGGCTATTCTGATAAATTTTCTAGGATTGATTTCATTTGAATACGTTTTTTACTACATCAGTTTTGCTTTTAGGAGTAGTACCTATCAGTACTGAATTGCCATAGATTAGTTTTAATAACGATTAATGCACTCCTGTCCTCTTTTTGAACTCAAAATGAGTCAATCGTTCCTAGTTGACTAGTTCGTCGTTTGAACTCATTTTATTAAATCGAACCGATCAATACTTATACTTATGGATGGCGATTTGAATTTTCGCCATTTAAGTGCAGATCACTTTATTATTTATAAAAAAAATCAATTTTTAGCATTTCGGAACGAAAATTTCAGTATGGTTTTTTTTTCGAGTTAATCGATTCATTTTGTGCTTTGTTTCATTAAGAAATATTCGCTATGAGTTCTTTTATTTCTACTGATGCTAACGTAATCCCGCTTGAGGTTCAAGTTTTGCGATTAACTCATGAGGACATCATGAGGTTAATAAAAACAAAATCATTATAATCTATCATAGTTGATAGAAAGTAAGTCGAAATGTCGTTATTAACAATTTCCTCATTTCATTTTTCCTTATCATTTCATTTTTCATTTTCATCTGTTAATAGTATAAGCTGAATTCATTTGATTCTTCTATAAATAAGGGAAACAGTACCGTTTCACTCTATGTTCTTCTGTAGTACTAAAAGTACTTGTTCTATTCTTCATCTTTCATCCTAAAATCAATTAGACAGTAGATAAATTTTTACATAGAGGAAAATCGCAGTAAATTTTGATGCAGTTTAATTTTGAAGAGACGGAAGAGTGCAATATTTCTTATTCAAATTTGTTCTGACGATTCAACTCATCCGTAACTAGTTTTTAAATTGAGCGTCTTCTGTTCGTATAACTCGTCCATATCGTTTTCTTTTTCTTTTCTTAAGCATTAAAATTTTTCTATGCTGCATTACACAAAACTGCAAAGAACGTTTCGTTTTTTTTTTCCTGAACTACATTCTTTAACGCTGTATAGTTTTCTTCAGCTTGTCAAACTGATACGATAATTTCTTCAGAAGAAATACCTCAAAACTGACGTCATCATTTTCGGTGTATTACCTCTTTTCAAGATTTCCATGCCTGACGCATGTTCGCTCGATGCTCTTCTACTTTTTAAGAGATCATACGTCTTGATATTTTTCAATAGGAACAATTATGATTTGTAGAAGTTTTATTATAGGACAGAACTTTTCCCTCAAAAGTTGAGCAATTAATCATTTTTCAAGCGAGAAAAAGCAATCAGTCAAAAGGCTGAAATTTTTAAACTGTTGTCAAATTCGCCTCGTAATCGAACAAAAAAAAGGAACGTTTGTTGGATTGAAACGAGATCCCTTATCCCTCTACTACTATGTTCCTCCATCAGAGGCTTGTTTCACTATGCTTACAACTTCATGGAGGTTGAATAATGAAGGTAAAAGTATTGAAAGTCTTCTGTGAGGTTTCTTCTCAAGTCTTTCGTTCTTACATCCTTTTTTACGAGTTCCGCTGTTATACTGCATATGTAATTTCGACGATGAGTGAAAAAATGTGCATAAAACATAAGCCTGATATTCATATAATGCAATATTTTCTTTGTATTTACTAATTTTACATTTTTCAGTCTCCTTTAGAAGCGTTATTGCTCTATGCAAATTTTTCTAACTCTGTTCCACATCTACAATGATAATGATTTTTTATTGATTTTTCTACCTCACTTTTTAAACGTTTGCTTACCTTTCAAATTATTCTTCTAGTGCTAAAATAATTCTCTTTAGACGTAATACTATAATTTTGTTACAAAAATCACTCAACTGAACTCGTTTTTTTCCGAGACTCCAATTCTTTCTGAATTGTTGTCCACTAAAAACAAATCAATAAAGCCAAAATCAATAGCTACTTTAATGAACGACAACAATGCCGACGGCAACGACGACGACGTTGACGTTAACGAGGACGACATTGGTATTTGTCGTTCATTCAACATCTTCTTCAATGATACGATTCTATTTAATTAATTATAAAAATAGCTTATTAAAATTCTATGTAACTGCAGTTAATTTTTAAAACTCACTTTATTCCACTCTTCAATAGACTCACTCTTTTTCTTTTTACAAGCTAATTCAATCCAATATTGTGCTGTTATTTTTGTAAGCTTAAGGTTTGAGTTCAGTAGGCAAAGAGATTTGAATTGTTTCTGAGGGTTAATATGATGATGTCATGTGATGAGGAATACAATAACAACTATAATAATTAATTAAAATAATATAATAAAAGTGACGTCATACTTTTTTTCTCTTTCTATTCGTTTTATAAAGTGGTTTTCCTGTCGTTTTTTGAACGATCGATAGCATTTTCGTGCGTGATTTCTCGTAAAATTTATGCTTGAAGATAAATTATGTAATTTTTTCATATAAATATTTTATATATATAATGTTTTTTTATGACTGGAGGGGTTTGACGCTGAAGAAATTTACGTCTTCTTGGAGGGACGAGTCACAGTTGTTTATTTATTGAGGTAAAGCTTTATAGGTGAAAAAAAAATACCGTAATACTTTCATTAACTCAAATCGATATCGTGTTTTTTTTTGCTTTTGATGAGAAAATTATTAATAAATTATCTGACCGGAAAATGACGACTGTCGTGTAGAACAATCTAAATCATATGAAATTCATATGACATTAAATAAAAAACGTAAACAATATAAACTATTATGTATTGATCGAGCAGATCAAAAATTTTATTCTCAACTTAATTTACCCAAATTCGTACGCAATATGAATTTCTATATCAAAGATTTCAGTTAACAACAAGTTCTATACTTCTTTTTTCTGAAGAAAAAAAACTCATTTGGAATATTATAAAAGCTTTAAGCTTAAAACTAAACTGTTAATATTCTATTTAAACTTTTGCTAGGCAACTGGTTGATAGCCGTTTTATTTTTACTCACTTTATTAAGATTTTTCTGTTATCGATATTTTGTAACTCACTGCAATCTCATAATCAACTCCTCATACTACCTTACTGCCTTCAGTAATATTTCACTACGATGCGAAAAAAAATTATTAGGTTATTATTGTATTTGTAAATATGAGAGCCCTATAGCCATGTATGACTTGGCCTCATAATATAAGGTTAATGTTTTGACTTCAACTACCAGACCTCAGTCTCCATGCTGCCTCCATAAGAGGACAGCACTGCCTCTAAAATTCAATTGAGGTATTCTACTTTTTTTTCGAAAGAAAGGTGAGTATTCGATGAAGTTATGAAAGAGGCAAGTCTGAGGTATTTCATATTTATATAATCTGATATTCGCTTAACATTCAATACTAACGGCTACAGCAAAGCATTGGCAGTTAATATTCTCGGAAACTTTTCATGATTCTCACATTTGGTATTCATTGAGGTTTCTCAGAACGCGTCAATAATAATATGCTATATATGTCCTAGTCGTAACATTGTCGTTATAGAACGCTAGAAACCTCATATTTCCTCATTCGAACGAAAAAAAAGCCTTACTTGGAATAAATCTGAAATGATCAAACATTTACCTCAGGATAACTCTATTATACACTCAGCCAATAATTACAGCTTTTATCAGTTTTCTTGAAAGATATAGGTGTTCTGTTAAAGAGACTTGACGACAAATTCAACACGTTACATATGTAATTTATAATTGATAATTTTTTTCTCTCCATTATCGATTGTTCTATCGTTTTTGTTAATTGGTCCAGATTGTTTCCGTAACGCTCGCACAAGTATTGATCGATCGTTAACGGTCATACCTCTTATGTACTGCTATTGTACTACTATCAGATACGATAGTACACATTCAAAAAAAAACATTCAAATGACTGTTTTGATCTACTGTACTCAAAAATTGAAAGCAGTATCGTCTTTTTTTGATCTCCTATTGATTTGAACTCATCGTTAAGTGATTAATCTCTTTATTAACGAAAGATAATTGCTTATTATTCTATGTATTTCAGTAATTGTTATTTAATTATTAGAAAAAAAATATGTAAATCTATTGTAATATTTTTAAAAATCGATCAATTTTTTTTTCCATCTAATGTTCTAGCAATATCTCTTCTTATTCTGACATGCTCTGGACTGCTTCAATCATTTCATGTAACTGTTCCCTCAAAAACTCTGGATGAGAATAACAATTTTCCACGTTTTCTAAATTATACTCAAAAGAATGTGGAACTGCTGAGGTTTGAAAAGATTAAGCTTCGAAAAACTTACTCCTTGTCTTTCATGACGTCATACTTTTGATTTCACAGAATTCTGAATAACACAAATCTACTGGTTACACAAATGTCTCTTCTCTACTAATTATTTCCATATAAGAAAGATGTTTATGAAAAGGACCACAATATGTTCGAGTTAAGATTGTTGACCTACGTTGTCTAACGAACTCATGTGGCCTCTTTCCCATTATTCGTGTTAAGACAATCATTTTGATGAGGTCAGGACATGGGAACGTACATTGTAGTGCCGCAGTAGTTAAGTGTGCCCGGTTGAAGTGCATACGAGGTGTGAAGCTGTATTTGGAAGCTATCCAAAATAACATCTCTTTCTACTCAGATCGATTGAATGATAAAGAGTTTTCAAGTGATAACGATTGGTCGTCGTCAGTCAGACAGCGTCAGTTATTGAAATATTCTGAATTCATGATGAAGTTTAAAGCATTCCGAAGACATCAATTCGGTGAATTAATTCATCAAATCCTCTCATTAGGACTTAACTCGATGAGAAAATGACATCATAATTATGTGACTCCGAATGCGGGTTTATAAATAACAAAGGACTTGAATGGCTTATTTTTTGTTAAGTTTTACAAATTATTTCATTGGATAATTTCGATGAAAGTTTAGATGAATATTCAATAAAATTCTTAATTTTTGCCAGAGAAATTTGCCTCAGAGCATTGCCGTTCCTCGTGAAATTTACATATCATCTCTATAAAACTCCCTCACCATCATGAAAATGCTTAATAATTGTAGTTTTTCGGTGTTGATCACCTTCGAAATATTGAGGTCAAATGGAAATGTGTTTTCCAAAGTATGAATCGATCCGTTGAAGATTAATGTGTCGTCATCAAGTGAAAATTACGGTAGATGAGGTAATCGGCTTAGAAGAACACCGTTAAACAATGATACAAACATTTGATAGAAAATAAATGACTGTTTCGATTTTCTTCCATGAGGTTTCATTTATCGATTGTATATCATTTTCCTCTATGATATTTCCAGCTTATGACAGCTTCTATCAGTCTTTCGAAACTGAGCTTTTTGTGAAAGATGCGTTTTTATTTGTATGAGATTTTTTTCTCAATTGTAAATCAAAATGGCTTTGAAATTTTCTCTTGTAGTTTTTGTAAGGTTGATTACTTTAGAAGATTTTGTTAGCTAAAATGTATCCAAATTATAGATCTATGCAGATACGACGGGTTTAATCCCTCATCACGGTCTCGCAAGCTACGAGCCTCAGATTATCATTTCTACATAGAAGCATAGTTGAGGGTACCTATATCAACACTCAAAACCGTCACAATGAAAAACAAAGATCCGAACTATGGATATTCTCTAGATCTACAGAGACTGGTTACTGTCTATGGTGACAACCTGAGATCGCTTCAGTATTCGCTCTCAGCACTGCAGGTCTCATCAAGCTAAAACAGCAATGAACTCCTAAATGTGAAAGAATTGCTAGAGTCCTCATAATACTCAAGAGGGAAAATATGAATAAATAATGGTTTTGTTAATTAGGTAATAGTTATTCGCTTAATTTCTTCTACCTTCTAGTTGCTAATAGATGATTTTTCTTTCAGTTGTCACACATTGAAAGATATCTTTTGCGTAAAATAGCATAAAAATCAACTGTAGGTCAAATTATGTAGGTCAAATTATTCTATTTGAAAAATATCTTGGTATTTTTGTTTACCTCAGGTTAGATGGTAAGAATTATCACTTATAGATTAAAAACAAAACCCAAGTGATTTTCTTCTGATGAAATCTCCTTAGTTTTCTATTGATCACTTTTTTTTTCCACAACTACACAAACACATCTGTTTCAAATTACATTTATTAATGCTTTGTACTCATTACGTAATGAGTGGTATAGGTGTAATCAAGCTCGAAAGCTTGCTCAACAGCTTGCGTACTACATGGTTCTGCCTTTTAACTGGCAGTTGGTCTTATAAGACTGCTAAATCTTTTCAACATTACGCGCGCTATTCATAGCGCGTACTAGCCAGCCGTAGAGTGCTAAATGTGGGCGGTGACAGCTTGAGCTTGTCAGTCGATTTTGTTTCACTACAATAAAGCCCATATAATTGACGTGTATTAAACGAATTTTCACAGCTGAGAGATTCCGTGATAATTTTGCCCTTAGGGCAACGTATTCTTTGATCTTTTCTTTTTCTTTTCTTACTCTTTATTTCCTCTGTTAAAGATCAGTTGACTATATTTTCTACAATTTAAGATCTTTATGTACTTATTAAGATGAAAAACTAGAAAATTCATTTAAAAAACATGAAGAGATCAAGAAATAGATCAAATCTCTTAACGTCCGACAATTTTTCCGTAACTTTTCCTCATTTGAAACACATTTCAAAAAATCCTATTCATTTTCTATCCTCTATGATATCTAATAACGGTTTTGTTCTTGTTCTTTTCCTAATTATACTGAGTTACATAACTCAGTATAAATCATTGAGGTTTATTAAAATGTATCCTAAAATATTTCTCTGAATTTGAGAGTGTTTATTTTTATGCGAAAATAGATCACTTATATTCATCAATATTAAAATTTCATCCATCTCCCTCTATATATCGCCGAAACATTTTCTTCTCTGTTTTCATTTTACAGTAATGATTTGGACTTAATAGAAATTCTACCGTAATCCGAGCATTATCGTGAAGTGAGAACATGTCCGTTTTTATTAACTCTCAACGTCGGTATTCTTCTGAAATCAACACTAAATGTCGACGATTATTATAAATTAACGTGGTCGTCAATCAGATTTATTCATCTGGGTTAATGAATTCTATTCTGATTTTCTACTTACGTAACTCAGTGAGTTAGTGATAGAACTCAAAGCCTCAGGCGGGATTCGAACCTGCATCTCACAGTCTTCCTTCTATAAAATGCATCACAAACTATCGATTGTTTCCGAATATACAATTATGAATGATTATTATTATTAATAGAGTAGATGAGAATTGAATTTCTTAACCAGATGCTTTCGTTACTGTCATTAATTTATGAAATGGACTCCTGCTAAACTCCTCCTTATAGTTGAATGACAAAAAAATTGGACGAGTTTTCTGATGTGTATATTTTTTCGTTCTCATTCTATAATATGCATGAATGTGCATCGCTACTCATAACGTAATTTGTTTTTGTTCTTTTATTTTTATTTTTATTTTTTCACCTTCTGAAAATATCCATCGTTATTACAATCGTTTGACAGGACATCTGTCACTTTTTTTTTGTGACAGATATACGCTATTGGAAAAAAATTTGCATTTGCAAATGTATTTTGCTGTTCGACTCGACTCCTCTTTTTCTCCGGTTGTACTTAAGGCTTTCTCGAGGTGTTTTTTGTTGTTGTTGTTGTTGAGGTAATTGTGTAAACTACGAACACTTTTATAAAGACGAGCCTTATCACAGCTTTATCACTCTACCTCATTATCAATATTTGAATAATAATTATCACTCAAATTATACAGTTGTACTTTTTCTTATTATTGATCCGTTATTATCATTAATATTATTAATGTTGTCATTTTTATTACAATTATTTTTTATTACACAACTTATTTGATTTATTACCATACCATTCTTTTCATAATGTGTTTGATGTGAATTCATTTTCCTCATTTTTTTCCTCCGAATACATAATTAATTAAGTGTATGTTCTCTTATGAACAGGAAAAAAAAATCGATTGAGTTTTGATCTATACGAATCATTTTAGTTTATACGATTTATATTTAAATTTTTTAACGTAAAATATTCTAAATTAATTCAAATTTTTTATCATTTTAGTTTCTAGGCAGAAAAAATTCACTTATTATTCTGAAGCCTCAAGTTGTTCCACGTAATTAGGGAATTTCCGGATGAGTTATTGAGTTCTTCGTTTCGAAAATAACTCTGTTTCATCGCTTTCAGCTTAAATCTAAAATTCACCTCCTTAATAAAAATAATATTTACATAATTAAAATTATCAATAGCATATCATACTTGATATGGAAAAAAATCACAATGAAGATTATTTGTTTTTATATTTTTGAAAAAAATTGTATTTATTATATTTGTCGTTATTATTATGAGAGAGTTTCTTTCCTCAGATCTCCCTTTTTTTGAGTTAGTCGTCAACTTGAAGCCCCAGATGTGACTCCAATCCGTATCTCATGGGGAATAGAAGAAACGTTAAGTGGTCAAATAGTGAGCGCGTAAGAATGGTAGTAGAACAATCGATAGGACACTAAGCCGCAGATGTATGAGGTTCGAGTCTAACGTAAGGCTCCGAATTTTGTGATCAACTCAAAAAAAAAACTCTGGATATCGATATCATATCACCATAGGTTATCATATACGCCGAGAAGAGTGCTGGGCACGGGAACGTGTGACATTTGGCAAGGCAAGGCATGAGTAATTAAGACCCCAGCTTGAAGGGC